>PVJH01023069.1:0-35491 GCA_004026705.1 Nesogale talazaci | reverse complement strand
TGTTCCTATTTCACCACACCCCCTCCAACATTTGTTGCACTCTGATTTTCTGATCTGGGCTAGCCTTAAGGGTGTTAGATGATATCTCAATGTTGTTTTGATTTGCATTTCTCTGATGGCTAGTGAGCGGGAGCATTTTCTCATATGTTCATTGGCCATAAGGACCTCCTCTCCAGTGAAACTTCTTTTTAGTTCTTTTCTCTCTTGCCTTTTTTAAATGACCTTTTACACTCTTCCTTTATGCTGTCCTTGTTGTCATCCCACGATTCCTCTGGCCCGTAGTGTTTAACAAGTTAAAACTATTCTTAAAATGGTCTCTAAATTTGGGTAGGATTTACTCATAGTCTCATTTGGATTGCACAAAAAAACTTATTTTAATTTTATTCATCTTCAACACATGAGCAATTGGTAGTATGTTCTGTAACCTGGCTTCTACCCTTATTCTGAGTGCTGATTTTGACCTTCATTTTTAACAGATAGAGTTGGTTTAATTTCTATGTATCCCATTCAGTGATTCCATATATATAATCAATGTTTATGAAAGCAACACAGAGAAAATTTAGGCAATATAAATAACCATTCTCATACCCAATGATGGCATTGTAGCATTTTAGTTTTTATTCTCCAGTTTTTCCTTTCATTATTAAATATGTCAGGTATAAATATCAACAATAATAATTCTTCTTTAAGATAATTTTGGAGACCTGACCCAAATACCAGGGTCTGGCCTGGAAGGGGCGAGGTCCGCTCTGTGAAGCAACACCCTTGTGGCACCCGAGAAAGTGTCTCTCAGCTGGCGTGGCTGCACCACTGCCCACGGAGAAGCTGAAACTCATCAATCGTCCTTCAAAATGCAATGGAAAGTACTACGGACTGTACCTGGACTGGTACATTGGGCACACTTGAAACCACGTAAAGCTGATCTTTTTGGATACTGTCAAAACATAAAAGGACTATTACTCTTCTATAGTGCTGAATCCAAAATAGTATTGGTAAAGGCCTTCAGAAACAATGGTTACACTTATCTGCTGCCCAGCGTATTGGAAAGGAAAGGAAGCCGTTCAATTTTCAGCCACCCCTACTTGGTGTTCTTCACTTTAAACAATGGGAGCAAGATTATTCACTCAAGAGAGTTGCATCCGCCAGTGCCACATTCTCAGGAACTCCCACTGGAAAAAAGGAAGAACTTGATCCATTACAAGACAAGTCTATTGTCTGTATCAGCAATTTAAGAAAACATTTAGACAGTATGGAAAGGTTTTGATTCCAGTACACCTAATAACTTCTGGTGTTTGGTTTGGGACATTTTATTATGCAGCCATAAAAGGAGTGAATGTCGTTCCTTTTCTAGAACTCATTGGGTTACCTGACAGCGTAGTAAATATTCTCAAAAATTCCCAGAGTGGAAATGCACTAACAGCATATGCCCTGTTTAAGATTGCAACGCCTGCCCGATACACTGTGACCCTGGGAGGCACATCATTTACTATGAAGTACTTGTGAAGTCATGGCTACCTGTCAACCCCTGCTCCGGTGAAAGCATATCCACAGGATAGGATGAAAGAGACTAAGGAGCTGCTCACACAGAAAATGGAAGAAACAAAGGGGAGACTCACTGAAAAATTACAAGAAACCAAAGGAAAAGTCTCTTTTAAGAAAAAAGTGGAATAGGAAACCTTTTATAATACAGCACAGACAATTCATGTACTTTAACCTTTTGGAGACTATAGGCAATGATAAATTCACCTGATTATTATTATTATTTTGGTTAGTTTTGCACATGTTCTAGTTATGTGAGGGCTAAAGAGAGATGATACTTTTTTAAAATTATAGATCATGAGAAAAATCAATGTTACTTGAAAAGAAAAACTGGACCTAATGTAAGAATTTCCACATCAAAAAGAAAAAAGAATTTTCACATCAATAGCAGCATTAAGCAATGGTAAAAGTTTTTTTTTTTCAGGATCTTCAGAAACAGGTTTGCTGTCTTATGCTGCCCCTGTAATGCAGAAAGGCAGGTGTCTCTGTAGATAGACTATTTTTCAGAACTCTTCTTCATGTTATCCAGAAACTTTAATTAACTGTGGAGACAATTTATCATCAAACCCTCTTGCTACACAAACAATATATGATAGCTACATACCAATTAAAATATAGATAGCTATGAAAGCAGTTTAATTAAAATGAAGATATCAATGTAAATTAAAAGTATTGGTTATATGTAAATGAAAAACAGACCCTTTAAAAATTATTTCTCCCAAATCTTATTATAATGAAACATTTTAAGCAAATCTATATAACAGTTCATCTTCAAAGTTGTATATTGATGAAATAGCCTAGTACATAAAAATTTTGTCCTTTTTAACTTATCTTTCAGAGGAAAAGTAAAAATAATTATACTTTAACTGATAAAATGGCATACTATTCAAGCAGCAACTCAAAGTTTCTGGTTCTCACCTGAATAAAGATCTGGGTGACTAGCAGTGTCCAATCAGGTTGTCATGTAGGCATCATCACTCTTGTAGATTCCTCATAGGCTTGTTTTTCTCATCTGTCTAGGACTACCTTCCCAAGTTGTGGTTTGGGCTTCAGTTGTGAATTTGTGGATTAAGAGCTAATGTTGATTGCATTGTGGAAGACATTTTAAAGTCAGAGTTGCTTCTTTTCCCTTAGACTGAAAAACCTTGCTTGGCAAATTTACTTGAATTTTTGGTAGCAAAACTATATATTAAATGCCTTTTTGAAAGGAAATGCGGCCATGATCAAATATGAACGTTGCAATGATTGTGTGGCTGTTTGAGCATGCATGTGTCAGTTCTTCTAACTGTTCTTTTTAGAGTCTAACCCAATAATAGCTATTTGGAAGAAGAACTGTGTATCTATTCACCATATTGTAAAAGGTTGGATCTTTTCTTTTGGGAGCATGGAGCACTGAGAGCTGTGGTGCTCGAATAGAAAGCCCACACGCAGTTGGACAAGTCAGTCAGTCTTGTCTCCTGAGACTACTTTTGATTGACTCACATTTTCAGATGTCAACTCTATTAACATAGTTTACCTAGTTTGTTAAATAACTATTTTTTTTACAGATACTAAATGCCAACCTATGTAACAATCTTTTAAAAACCTTACCTAAGCCTATACCTGTGTTTTAACACCTGTGTATTAGGGAATCCCTCTAACACAATTTAGTTTTACTTTTCACATTTTACAGGGGGTGTTTCCAATTGGAATAAATGATAATTTCTTAGAAGTCATTAATAATGCCAAAAGTAGACATGCTCTTCGTGAGTCCCCATTTTCAGTCCATTTGGTCTTGTCGTCCGTTCTGGAGTCAAGTCGATTACAGTTAGAATGAGATGCTTTGAGTTCCTTGGTTAAAAAAGAATTCTCTGAAGGTGGGGCATCGGGATGATGCAAAAATGATGTTGCTAGCTCATTGTTAGTCCTTAAGCAAAGAGCTAAAGGACATCTATAATACATTGCTTAGTATATCAATAGCAGACAAACAGAAGTGTGTGTCATTAAATAAACCTCATTTCATGAATAGTGAAATGTGGATTACCACATTTTTGGACCTTAAGACGCACCTGACCATAAGACATACCTAGTTTTTAGAGCAGGAAAACAAGAAAAAAATATTCTGAACCAAATAGTACTAGCACACTAAAATATTTTGGGGTACCACACCTTCGGACTATAAGAAACACCCTCATTTCCCCCACTTTTGGGGTGTGGTGCATCTTATGGTCCAAAAATATGCTAATTTCCTTCTTCAGTGAATCTCAAAGTAGAGCAGCTCCCCAAGTCTGATCTGCTTCTCCAGCTTGAATTAGGACATGTGGGTGAGGTAGACAGGGAACTAGCGATTCAGTATATAGAATGGATGAAATGGATTGTTTAGTCTAGTAATAACTGAAATAAAAATTACTTCAGTAATAGGCATATTTAGTTTTTTCAAGGATAATATCAAAGCTAGCCTAAAATTCCCACCATCCCCGAAAAAACCTTTTACTAAGACCACCTTTTGCATACAGCAAGGTACTATTTATTGATTCCAACAAAGAAGAAAAAAATGCATAAATTCAGAGAACTTTTCTTTCCAGTATTAAATGCAATAAAATTATGACTTTAAAAATAATCTCCAGTTCATTTCTTTTGGCAGGATCTCCCCCATTTGCCTACAGCTAAAAGATATGCCTGACATCTTTAGTACTCCTACATTAAATGGTTGAAAATTAAAAAAAAAGATCATTTTAGAGGAGTTCTTGGGTCTCTTGCTTTGTCATGGTTGGACCAGGGTGCAGCTGCCATTGCCAGTTCCTTGCTTCAGCAGACAAGGCTCACTTCCTGCAAGATATCCTGGAGGAGAAGCCACATGGACCTACCCCATTGCCGCCCTGGGTTGCTGGAGCAGCTGTGTAGACACCCCTGCCATCACTGATGTGCTTATACACTCACTGATTCAGCTTTCCTCCTGCAGTTGGCATCATTTCGTGTGTTTTGTGAGATGGAGGGGGGCTTGTGGATAGGTACCGGGTATATGGGCTAATGTTGGATTTGTGGGCTTGGGAAGCACTGGGTTGGGATGTTTTCATGATGCTCACTTACCCTTTATATAAAACGCTCTCTTAAAATTAAAAAAGATCATTTTGGAGAGTGAATGGTATTTCATTTATTAATTCACTGTATTTAAATGAATTATATTCCTTCTATACATATTTAGTTTATATTTTTACAGTTCCCATTTTTTTATTATAAACAATACTGCAATAAAGTAATTAAAATTAAAATTTGCTCACTAAATTTTGTATTTCTGCATGCCTTCTAAAGGAAAAATGAGATATAAAGAGCAGTTGTTTTTAAAGTATTCTAAATGAAATAGTTCATATTCTTTTAATTTCTCAGATACAGGTATAAACTGATATGAATTAAAGGGAAATATTTATGATATAGATTGGTGTGATTATTAAATAGGAAGTATGGAAATTATTTGTGAGTTGAGTCACCATATTTTCAGTGAGGCAGAGATTCTATTTCCCAATGGAAACCCTTTGCTCTAATGAGTTTTTCAATGTTCCCCCAAGGAATATAAAAACCATTGCTAGGTCTTCAAAATATATCTTGAAATCGATTAGTCTCATGGATAATTTCATTTGAACTTAAAAACAAATTCCTTTTGACTGTGTGTACAATGAATATTTTGCATAGATCTTTAAAATGTTTTGCTTATTTTAGATGCAACCATTAGAGATATAGATTATTATATTAAATTTATATTTAATATATATAGATTGAATTATCTTTTGATTGGCAATTCTTCAGACTTCATTGTGTGCTAGGTGTCTAGTCTCCTTGATCTTCAAGTCTCTAATAATTAAACAACTGAAATTCTTCTTCCACAATGAAGATGCTGCAGAATACTTGTCTGGATGAGGCTTTTGATAGGCGCACCAAAGGGATATAGGAGACCGGTGGCCTCTGTCCAGAAAATAGAATGAAAGCTTCCCTAAAATGTTTAGGGGATCACCCACAGCTAGGGGCATCTTAGGAGGTGGATTACGTTCTGGGTTGCTAACTGTAAGGTCAGTAGTTTGAACCTACCACCTGCTCTGTGGGAGAAAGTTAAGACTCTGCTTCTGTAAAGAGTTACAGTATTGAAAACTCAAAGGGGGAAGTTCCACTCTGCACAACAGGGCCCCTCTGAGATGGAGTGAATTTGATGGCAGTGAATTTGGAATTCTGGAGTTAGGGATTGCTTAAGGAGACCTGACCTGAAGGTGCATTGGACTGTCATTGCAAAGTCAGTGGTACCAACACGCCCATCTCTCTGCAGGGTTTTGAGACACTTTCCCCTGCCTTCTAGTTTCTCTCATAGAAAGATTTCATCCAGCAGAAGTATGGAAGTGAAGTACAGTATGCTTTCACAGACAATATGGAAAAGGTGGAATAGCCATGTGGTTATACAGCCCTTGGACTCCTTTGGACTTTCTCCCCAGCCAGTCTCCTCCCACCTCCACCCAGTGAGGATGGCTGTGTGTTGTTGGCCTTTTAATGGGCATGCCTGTGTGTTGGCGACTTTCTAGAGGGGGTGTGATGTAAGTTGCTCTTATTGTGCAACTTTTCCCTTCTAGCTTCCTAGCACAAGCCTAATCTCTTAGGAAATCTCTCTCTCTTTATGGGCTTGTTGTCACTCGCTGACTGTTTCTCTCTAAATTTCTTGCCTGACAAGCGTCTCTGCTTCTAAAAAGAGCCACAGTCTCAATATTCATAGAGAACATTTCTATGAGTCAGAATTTACTACATGGCAGTGGATTTGATTTTGGGGGGTGGCTTTGGATGAACATCTTACGTGGTGGTAGGTGCAACATTTCCTGGTTGGTGCAAATGCTTAATAAGCTCTGATGTTAACTAACAGGTTGGAGGCTGGAATCCATTGAAATGCATCTCCGAAGAAAATCCTGTGGAATGATCTGGTGATCTACTTCCTTTCAAATCGGTCATTGAAACCCCCATGAACAAAGCTCTCCTCTAGAATGCAGGGTCTACATTAGTGAGAGCTGATTTAAAGGAATCTTATGATGATATTGTTATACTTTACACCCCCTTTCTAAAATATCTTGTATTTTAAATAAATTGAATAGATAATACAATATAACTTCACACATGATTTTGCACAATAGCCTAATGGAACCTGAAAAAGAAATTAAAAAAATGCCAATTATAATAAACATTATTGGTCAACTACCACAAGTGGTATTGCCATCAGGGATGTGATTTTCCAAAATGACAAGCTCTCTGGGTAAAGTTATGAGTGAGTCAAAGGCTTATCTTTTTTTTGTATTTATATGGTAGTTGCATTTCTATAAAATTTGGGGCATATGAAAACCATTAAAATACTCATTTTTTTGTGTAAAATAAAGTAAAGTTCTAGGTGAAGAGAATTTTAATGTATTTTTCATCCACATGCTTGGCACATATCCATTTTGTGTGGCTCACCTCTGTGTAATTGGACATCTCTAATCCCAGACTTCCAGTTGTTGGCACACCCTAGTCATTGGGATAAATGTCAGCACTGGCAAATATTATAAAATGCCACCTTCAGGAATTGTCTGTTCCCACCCATACCCCAACCACTGTTTGAACAGACCTTGTCTTTTTTAGATCTAGTATTTTCTGTCTATGAGTTGGAGAGAACCAGTGCAACTTGAATTATTTCCTAATTTTAGAAATAAATCAAACTGAGCCCCAGTGGCGTAGTGGTTGAGTGCGGGACTGCAGTCCAAGGGCTTGGCGGTTCAAATGCAGCAGCGGCTCTCCAGGAGCAAGGCTGGGTAGCTCCCATGACCACCCCCCCCCCACAAAAAAAAAAAGCAAAAAGAAAGAAATCATACACTGTTGTTCTTGTTAGGTGCCATACTCATTACTGTTAGGCTTGAGTGCCTTGTTGCAGCCACTGTTCCTTGTACTAAATCAGGCTAAATAAGAACCATAGGCACCTGCTGCAATTCAACAACAAATTCCACTCAAAGACAGACTTCCAACAAGATGCTAACTAGGCAGGCACACTACACAGACCTTTTCAAACAAAGACATGAGAGACTGACTGAGCAAATATGAGTGATAAGCCTGGAACCCTGAGCTTCAGAGCAAAGAACTGAAAAGTGAATTAAGCACAGACTAGGAAAGGAAGCCGAACAAAAGCTGTTAGAGAGGAGACAGGTGAATTGTCAGCTAGCCTGACACAGCTGGGCTATCTTGAATTTTTGCAAGGAGCCGTTGATTAAGATATGGCATGACACACTGGAAGCTGGTGACAAGAAAGATAAGATCCTGCCTTGCTCCCCATATCCTTTCGATGTCTAGAGGCATGGCTAGCCTCCAACCCCCACCCTCTACTTCTGCACCTTAGTAGCTGATGACACCCCTCTTCAGTGCAGCGTCTGCTTCACAGGAGGTCTGAGTGCACCACCCTGGTTCTGGAGTCTCATGAGGTCTGCCTTATCAGATCATCAAGACATGATGGTCCAGAGATCTTCTCTATGAACTTTTACCCAGTTCACATTAGTTGTGAACAAAGCTCAGTCCCTGTGTTCAAGGTATAACACAAGGGGGGAAGGAAGCAAATAGATGCAACAGTACTCTTGTTTGTATACTGTGGAAGACTGTGGGACGGTCACCTAATGAGTGTCATGGGAAAGAAAGTTTTCCCACAAGTGAGACTTAAGGTGAGACTAAAAGATATGTGACTTAATGAGGTGCTGTGATGTAGGTAGGCATTCTAGACTGTCAAAAGACCTAGAGAGAGGTGTGAAAACCTGAGATTCAATTAACCTAGAATGACTAGATTATAGAGTTCAAAGGATGAGATCTTAATAATAAATGAGGGCTACCTCAAGAAACTATCACTTTTCTGTAATTTGTTGTACTGTGGTGGCTTGAACGTTGCTGCAATGCTAGAAGCTATGTCACTGGTATTTCAAGCACCAGCAGGGTCACTCAAGGTAAACAGCTTTCAACAGAGCTCCTAGACTAGGGACAGACTATAAAGAAGGAATAGGCTAGTCACTTCTCATGGATTAGTCACTAAAAACCTTAAAAATAATAATGTAACATTGTCTGAAATAGCATTGAAAGATGAGCCCCTTAGGTTGGAAGGCTCTCAAAATATGATTAGAGAAGAAATGCCTTGTTGAAACAGTTGATCATAATAAATGGAAATAGTTGATCATAATAAAGTTTCCAGACCTACCTTTGCTGATGGGGCACAACTCAAAATGAGAAGAATGCTGCAAGCATTCATTACTAATTGGAAATCAGGATGTATAAAGCATGAATCTAGGAAAACTAGATGTCTTAATTCACCCCCCCCCCTTTTGATGGAGAAGAGGGGGTGGGGAAGGAAGGAGATAAGGGAGAGAAGGACAGAGGAGGAAGAGAGAGAAAGGAGGATGAAAAGAGGAAGAGGAAAAGGGGGGGGGGAGTAAAATGGCGGAAAAGTGTAAAAGGGAGAAAGGGGAGAAGAGTATGAGAGAGAGAGAGAGAGAGAGAGAGAGAGAGAGAGAGAGAGAGAGAGAGAGAAGAGGCAAGGGGATAAAGAGGAGAGAGGAGTAAAAGGGGAAAACTAGATGTCTTAAAAATGAAGTGGGGTACATAAAGATCAAGTCATAGGCTGAACTGAAATGGACTAGTACTAGACATTGTGAATGAGAAAATCCATATGATTTGCTGTGCCAGGAATGACAGATCCAAGGTTAATGGATTCATCATCAAAAAGAATATTTCAAGATCCTATAGTATAATGCTTTGGTTGGATTCCATGCACATGCATGAATTTTATCCTGTCAATACAACTATTATTCAAATGCATGCACCAACCACTAAAGCTAGTGATGAAGACATTGAATTCTACCAGCTTCTTCAGTCTGAAATTGATCAAACATGCAACCAATATAATTGATAATTGGAATGAAAAAACTGAAAACAGATGAATAATAGTTGGAAAATCTGATGGCCTTAGTGATAGAAATCAAGCAGATCTTATGACAGAATTTAGTTTTTATTTTTATTTTGTTGGGGCCTCTTACAACTCATCACAAGCTATACGTATTTTCATGTGTTAAGCACATATGTTGCCATTATCACTTTCAAAGCATTTTCTTTTTAATTGATCACTTGGTATCAGTTTCTCATTTTTCCCTCCCCCCTCCTTTCCTCACGAACCATTGATAATTTATAAATTATTTTTTCATGTCTTACACCGACTGCTGTCTCTCTTTGCCCACTTTTCTGTTGTTCATTCCTATGGGAGGGGGTTATATGTCAATCATTGTAATTGGTTTCCCCTGACTTTTCTCACCTTCCCTTACCCTCCTGGTATCGCTGCTCTCATTATTAGTCCTGAGTGGTTTATCTGAGCTGATTTCCTGTGTTGCATGTATACTCTTATTTGCACCAGTGTACATCCTCTCATCTAGCTAGATTTGAAAGGTAGAACTGGGGTCATGCTAGTGGGAGTGGGTTGGAAAGAAGCATTAAAGGACTAGAGGAAAGTTGTGTGTTTCTTTGGTGTTATATTACACTCTGACTGTCATGCTTATGACAGAATTTTGCAAGACTGGAGACTTAATAGACCTCCTCAAATGGGATGAATAGGATTGACTATGTTTGTGGGAAAAGATGATAGAGAAACAGTATCAGCAGACAACTGTGGAAGCAGCTTATATGCAATTCTTTGCTTATATATAAGTTCATGTTGATTAATTGCTTGTATGTAAGTTCATATTGAAGCTGAACAAAATAAAGTTCATGAAAGCTAAAATGCACCCTTGAGTATGTCCTTTGAGAAAATATAAAGAACAGATTTAACATATTGAACATCAATGACAGAAGGCCTGACAAATTGATATGTCATCAAGAACATCATACATGAAGACTGAGAGAGATTGTGACAAGAGACAAGAAAAGAGAAAAATCAGGGAAGAAGATTTTAACGTTTGCTTTTGGACATAGAAAGTAAACAAAATTAGTAACTACATTGAAAACAATGAAATAAAAGGGGTGAACAGAATATTTCAAAGGGCAACTGGAGAAGCTAAAATAAAGTACAATAATAAAATGTGTAAAGATGTGGAGGTAGAAAGTCAAATGGGAAGAACATACTCAGCCTATCTCCAGCTGCAATAAATGAATATACAAGGCTTGAATTGAAATTTTGGAGAATTCCACAGACAAAAGGTTGAATGATTCAGGAAGCATTAAAAGACAATGGAAGGAATACATGGAGTCATAGCATGAAACGATGAGTTGATATTTAACCATCAGTGAAAAACAAGGCTTCAGTCGTTAGAATTCCAGTTGAAATGTTTCAAGAAGGGGATGAAGGATCGGAGGTTCTCATTCATGCCTGCCAAAAAATTTTGGAAGAAAAATACCTGGTCAGTGAATTGGAAGAGATTTTCATTTGTGACTGTTCCAGTTGTTGAACATAGCAATTATTGAACAATATCAGTGGCATCTATAACTTGAGCATTCTGCTGGGTCACCTTTCTTTGGTATGCGTACAAGTATGTATCTCTTCCAGTCAGATGGCCAAACAGCTCTTTTCCAAATTTCTTGGCATACACAAGTGAGTGCTTCTGTGCTCTATCAGCTTGTTGGTAGAGCTTGCTCCTCAGTCTCTCAAACATTCCCATTGGTATCCAATCCATTCCAGGAGCCTAGGTTGTACCTAATGCTTTCAGTGCAGCTTAAACCTCTTCTTTCAGTCCCGTCTGCTATTGCTCTTATGCTACCTCTTGAAATGGTGGAATGTCAGCTAGTTCTTTTTTGGTACCGTGACTTTGTGTGTTCTTTCTATCTCCTTTTGATGTTTCCTTCATCATTCAACATTTTGCCAATAGAATCTCTTACTGTTTCCACAGTCTTAATTTTTTCTTTAATCTTTCAGTTTAAGATATTTTAAATGTGTGACATTGTTAGCCACAAAACAAAAAATCCAGACCATTGCAGAGATTGAAAAGTTACTGTTGGTTTGGATTAATCAGAAACATGATACATGAA
The DNA here is from genome assembly GCA_004026705.1 of Nesogale talazaci. Taxonomy (NCBI): domain Eukaryota; kingdom Metazoa; phylum Chordata; class Mammalia; order Afrosoricida; family Tenrecidae; genus Nesogale; species Nesogale talazaci. The sequence continues at coordinate 23,932 of PVJH01023069.1, read as the reverse complement.
AAGGCTAAAAACCTTGATAGTGATTTAATATAAAATGTTGCAGGAGCAAGTGCTCAGAGTGTTCAAAGGCATACCTTGCTTATTTGAAAAATTCAGAAAAATTCAGTGTAGTGAGATATGGGGATGGAGTAAGGGGAAATAAAGACAAAACACACAAATTTGTGGCTGGATACACTGTGGCCTAGGATTTTGTTTCCCCTGCAATAAATTGGACTCTTTTTTTTTGAGAAAAAAAATCCACCCTCTACAGGCTTAATCCCTTTAAAAAGAGATTGTGTAGCCTCAGCCTTGGTGATAATTTTAGGACAAGTGTACAGCAGAACTTACTGAATATTTTGTGTGTATTTCTTTGCACAGATATTTTTAAAGTCCTTTTCTTCCTTCTCCTATTTCCCTATAATCAGCAAGGAGAAAAACACATGACCCCTTTAAGATTTGGTGAACAAATCTCTTCAGTAGATATCCAAGTCTACCAAATGCTTGAATATAATTTAGACAAGGTCTTTGTCACAATGTAAAAAGCTTTGTCCATCATCCATTGCTCAACTACATGTGCATCTTTTTCTTTTAAAGTCTCACCAGAAGAACATTTAACACCCACATTTCTGGCAACATACTGTTGCCTGTGACATATGAATTCTCTAGAACTGTAGAGACTATAAACCTCACCTGACTTCCTTCAGAACCCTCAGCACATTTGCCTTTGAGTTTTATAATTCTATCACATCTCTTTAAGGCAATGTAGGCACTTACTACTAAAACAAAACAAAACAAAACAAAAAACCCCAAAGCAAACCCACCACCATTGATGACTTCTATCAACCCTCTGTAAAGTTTTCCAGGCTTTGAAAATCCTTATTGAGCAGAGAGTTTCATCCCCCCTCCCCGCCCCTGTCCCCCACCAGAGGTTGGTGAGTTTGAACTGCAACCTTGTGGTTATTAGCCCAACTCTTAACCCAACAGGGATGCCTGTATTAGATTCCTTAAAACTCTTCCAGCTTCCACCCTATTCTAGAACCCCTTCAATGTTGTGGATATTTCTTAGAGCAACCCTCCTACTTCTGCACACTAAATTTTATCTTATCCAGTTATCTTTGCTATCTACTGCAGTTATAACAGGATTACCACAAACCTTTATTTTCAAACAGGTCAGGGTTTAGAAGTCCAAATTCAGAGTGCTGTGCTGGGGAAGGACCTTTTCTCGTTGTCTGTGGAGGAAAAACCTTATCTCTTCAGTGTCAACTCTGTGTCAAGTGATCTTCATGGGACTGCTGGGCATGTGTCTTTCTTCTTCTCTGTTTCTTAACTTGCTGGTTTAATCCTTTTTTATATCTCAGAGATTTTTAAAAATCATTTTATTGGGGGCTCATACCAGTCTTATCATCCATCCATCCATCCATCCATCCATCCATCCATCCATCCATCCATTGTATGCAAAGCACATTTGTACATTTGTTGCCATCATCACTCTCAAAACCCAATTGCGAATGGGATTAAAACCATAGGTTTTAGTAGTCTGCAAATATTTTGTCCTAATCTCTCAATCTGTTCGTATTTTACACAAACATGTAAACACTCTGGCCCACATTAGGTGGGTTCCTTTCTCTCTTCTTTTGAACATGAAGCTCAGGGTTGGACTGAACAAACTCAGCACAGCCAGTCAGATCCACTTTCTCCTCATTTGCAGGTGGGTTCCTTTCTACCCATAGCTGATGGAACTCAATGACACTGGCTATTCTGAACATGTGGACATGTCAACAGTATCTGGTCACTATGTATTACTGAAAAGTTAATCATAACAAACTTAGGAGAATGTACTAACTATAGGTTACAGTCCTTGGCCAGGAATATTTAGCCAAAATATTACCAGTACAAGTTTTTAAAACAATTTTGGAAATACAATTAAATTTTTTTCAGTTCTTATGGAGTGGGCATCTGATATTATTACTTTGATTGCACTCAGGACTCTAATGATCCATAAAATGTACTCATAGTACTTGAAGATGTAACTCCACTGTGGTGTAAATTTATTTTAAAATTAATATATTGGTGATAATAAACACTAAGCATTTAACTAAGAATGATTTTGCTTCTTTCTCAGAATTTATAAAGGCTGAGTAGTATTTTGGAAGACTCAGATTTCTTTAAAACATCTGTCTAGGGAAATTTGGACTAATTTTCCTTTTATTTCCCTCTTGTAAAAGTCCTCATTAGCACATACATGTATTCAAAGTCATTTCATTGATTTTATAGTTGAAATTTATAAAAAATATATCCAAGTGTGGTGCAAGGAGTTTCTTTATGTGGTCTTTTGCCTTCAATTTTTGAAAAAAAAATAGCGTGGATGATTTCCCACGCACCCCTGAGAGTTAGTTCCTTTTCCTGGTGCTTTTAGGAGAAGCCATCTCTGTGTCCCTTGGTGGCAGTGTGGGGAGGGGGCAGGATTTCCAGGTCGTTTTCTCCCTGGAAGATTGGTTACTTTTGTCCAAGTTGATCAACATTTCCTAGGTAAGCTGTAAACAACTTCATGGCTTGGTACTTTTTGTCTGGCCTTTGTCTGCAGTCTGCCCCTTGATCGATCTGTTTTACACACTTCGCAGGGACTGCTTGATTTGTTATGGGAACCGTGACTTGAAAATCTACCCAATGGAATCGAGTGGTTTGGCATTTGGTCAGTTTGTGGTTCTGCTGGAAGGGTTGAGAAAACAGCCCGGAGCCCTTTTAGCTGATGTCCTCTGGTTGCACAAGGGAGGCAGAAAGTCCACCTTCACTTCTGCCCACGGCCAACCCCCCACAGGTTAGTCCCACCATCTTTATTTAGCATGTTCTGACTGGTGTCAATCATTTGTTGCAGTGGCCACATTGAATTTGCAGACAAACCCCACAATTGGTGGGGTAGTGGTGGTGGTGGTGTCATTGACAGAGTGGGCCATGTGTTGGGTTGCTCAGAGCAAGGTCAGCAGAAACCACCAGCCACTCCTTGGGATAAAGGTGTTAGGTAGTTAGAAGCAGGTTCAGTCTTGGAAACCATGGGGACACTTACACTTCTCCCCTGTCCTACAGGGTGCCTATGAGTTGAAATGGACTTGATGGAAGTGAATCATGAGGAAGCTCACAGTTTGCCACAAACAGAATCGGCAAAGGCCAGGAGGCAGTCGTTGGACCACAGCAGCACCTCTCCTCAGCCAGGTTTCTCTGGTTCTCAGCCTTGCAGCCACGTGGTCACTTGGGCTTTGCGGCTGCGGTCCAGGAAGCCCATGGGTCCTATGTTCTGTTCTATGATCCTTGTGCTTTGGCCTGTTGGGCCTCTGTCACCTCAAGCAGGAATTTCAAATGTGCCCCCCGCCCCTCCAGGGCTCTTCTTCCTTCTTGGGCCCAGAATTCTCTTGGCTCCTGCTTCTTACATCGCTCATTCTTATAGCCAGCAGAGGGCAACTAAACGTGACAATCCTCACAACTGGTGCCACACACACTCCATTTACACAGTCCCACCTAAGCATCTGGTACAGAGGCATGCATAGAAGAGCTCTAGCAGGAAACTTCATTTCACTGTCAGGGTCATGTCTTGAAATTGATGAAGAGTTTGCTCCTGTAAATAAGCAGCCTGTGCCACTGAAGTGTTTAGAGGCAAGGAGAAAAGAAGGAAGCAGAGAGAAGAGGCAAGGAACCTCTTCAGAGAGCTATGAGCTGGGTGAGTTAGCAGTGGAAAGGCCAACAGGGAGGAGGCCCAAAGCAGAGGCCTGCAGGGTGTTGAGAGGCCCGCATGACTAAGGAGGGCCACAGCCTTGAGGGGCATGCATGGTGAAGAGAGGGGCCTATCTTCATGACTTGAGAGAAGGGCCTGTCTGCTGCCCTGGGCACTCAGATGTGCTTAAGAGAGCTGGCCTGACTGGAGACTGATCTGCACTGTAGAAAGGAGAGATGTGCTCTCCACCTTGGGGCCTTCCAAACCTTGTCTATATGCTTCGTAATCATGACTCCAAATTGTTCCTGTAACTCCCAGTTTGGTCCCCACCTTCAGTTGTAGACTATTAAATCTGTTCACTATCTTCTTTCTCTTCCTACTCTTAGCTACCCTGAAAGGACATGAGAGAACCACCTTGTGGGTGAGTGAGTAAATGAGTGAGTGAGTGGTTTTGAAGGAATTACCTGGTGTTTAGAGAGGAAGAATGCCAAACAGCAGTACTTCAAGCCTGTAGGGCACCAGAGAACCTCCCTGTGGGTTCCAAAGATTGGAACTCCATGGGTGTCGACGCCTCATCATTTCCACTGGAGACTGTTTGCTTTCTTCATACGTCACATAACTGGGAGCACGGTTTGTGAGTTCTGAATGGCCACCACGGTGAATTATTGAACCTGGCAAAGAAGTGGTGTGCCGAGGGAGAAATGGTGTAGAAGTTGGGGAGTGGAGATGTGTCTGACCCTGGGTCCCAGCTTTTTGTTGATCTTGATTCTTGTCTTTCAGGAATATAGAGGAGTTCTGACATGATGTCATACAAATTTTTCTGTGGTGTCTTACAGGCTGGAAGTACTGCCGTTTGGCATTCTTCCTCTCTGGACACCAAGTAGTTCCTTCAAAACTCACTCACTCACTCACTGCCCTAGAGTCAGTGACCACTCACAGTGACCCTAGGATAGGGTAGAACTCTCTGTGGGCTTCCAAGGCTGTGCAATAGAAAGCCTCATCTTTATCCTGCAGGGTGGCTGGGGGTTGCCAACTGCTGACCTTGTGATTAGCAACCAACATGCAATCCACTCTGCCACCAGGACTCCCATCATGCCACAGGAGAGTGTAATTTCTCTTTCTTCCTCTCTTTTCTACCACCTGTCTATTCTCATCACACCCCCTAACTTCATCCTGGAGGGAGATCTGACCACTATAATGAATGCAGTATACCAAGTATGCATTCCATGTCAGTATAATGCTGACTAGATGGTATGCAGTATTGTGTGTAATCCCCTTGTGAATTAGGGGTTCTTAAACTCACCGACGTTAAGGAAACAGGTTCATTGAAGTTCCCTAACTTGCCTAAGATTACACAGCTAGCAAGTGGTGAAGCTGAGATTCTATTTCAAGTCTATTTGACTTAAAGCTCATGCTTCCAACCACTATGCAATAGATTCTTTCCCTCTGGACAGTTTCCCTGTCTGGATACTTAATGTTCTCCAGAGCCATCTCTGGTTTCTGAGGTGCTTTTCCTTCCTGTGGCCGTCTATATTGTTCTCTCCGTTCAAATTTAACCCCTGTGTCACACAAGCCCCGAAACCTATACAGAAACCCCAAAGCCAAACTCATAGCTATTCATTGAGTCAATGCCAACTCGTAGTGCTCCTGTAGGACAAGAAAGAGCTTCCCTGGCGGGTTTTTGAGACTGTAACTCCTTACAGGAGCCCCATCCTTCTCCCTCGAACTGCGGGCCTGGTGGACTGCAGGCAAAAGCACAGCCACGTTGCCATCAGAGCTCCTGGGCATGGGCTATACTGACTAGCCAAGGAGAATGGAGGTTGTAGATAGAATTAGGAGGTAATCCAGGTGAACCCAATATCATATCACGTATCCTTAAAAGTTGAAGAGGGAACCAGCAGAGTCGGCACTAGAGCCAAATGATGTGAGAAAGACAGCCATGTTACTAACTTTCCCCTGGAACACAGCCACACTAAGGAACGCAGGCAGCCTCCCAGGGATGGGAAAATCCAGGAGACAGATTTCCCCTAGACGTCCCGAAAACAACTCAGCCTTGCCGACATGCTGATTTTAGCTCAGCGAGAGACCCATTTTGGACTTCTCACCTCTAGCACTGTACGATAGTACATTTTAGACAAATCTGTGGTAGCAGCAACAGAAGATGACTAGTACCCTACCCACTCATTAACTCACTGTGTATCAAGTGCTTCTGTGTAAATAAATCCACTTTGAAACATGGAAAAAGTTAAAAAGCCCTCTCTTTTCCATTTCTGTTTATGGATGAGTTTCGGCCTCTAGTTGGCTCAGAATTTTTTTTGTCCTCATTTAGACTTTCAGAGGGAGTGGTTCATTCCAGTGGAGCCCAGCCTCATTCTGCCCAGAGCAGCCCTCCTTCCTGGCTGTGGTCCCGACAAGGCTTGCACCGACAGTGAACAGCTGTGGGGCCCACTGTTCCTAGACCAGATGCGTCCTCATCTTTGATGAAAAATCTAATGGCTGCTTTCTAGCTTCGGTCATATCTTTGAGCTAATTTTTTTTTGGCATGACTGAGACATTCTATGCCCTGACATTGGGAGTGGTTTTGAAAAGTGACCTCAATGATTAGACACAAACTATCTAAACTTTCTTTGCTCATGTACAGCTATGTATAATGCAGAGCACTTTCCCTCTGTCCCATTTCTCCCTTCTATTTGCCAATGCAATGCACAATGGTATTCAAAGTAGCTCAAATTTCAAGTACCACTCACTGGAAGATACCTAATTATATAGATGCTGCTGTCTGCTTACACAGGGTAGTGAGTGGGAGGGAGACAAGAGATGTCAGATGCACAGTTGGTTTTTCTTCATTCCCTTTTATCAGACTCTGTTCTCTTAGTCTTGCCTCAGGCACCTGCTTATTCATGCTTTTCCAGTTGACAGTAGTATTATTACTTCAGAATCTAGAACTAAGCCCTAAGTTATCTTGCATTTAGAAGACTTTAATACTTAATAGGGGATAATTGGACCTAGCCTACAGTTATGGGGGAATTGTGGACTCCGAACATGGGCAAACATATGTATTTCTACTACTTGGAGAGTAGACTATGTTTATCCAGGGATAGATGAGGTGAGGGCATCACAGACATTAAGGTTTTGCCCCAAGTCACTCTTTCATTAGTATTTTAGGGTAGTTAAAACTTCTATTAATTGTTACTTCTTTTGTTACAGTCCATTTTTCTCCATGTTGGTATACCATGGAAAGTGCTCATTGCTCAATTAAATTAGAAAAATATTGGATAAAGTCAAATTACATAATTTTCTTAGCTTCAGGATGGCAGAGCCTTTAACATATGAAAATATTCATTATACCTGTTCACCATGTGCACCATCTCTTAGTTATTTAATTATGGAGCCTGCCGGTTTCTTAGAATCCTACCAACGGTAACTAGAACAAAGTCTCAGGAATTGCAGCACGACCAACACTAAAGGCCTGTCGAGACATCTTTGATGGTCCTTGTATCATCTGTAAGAAGTAGTGCCACTGGCTCCCTTTATCCAAGAGTGTTGGTGCTGCTCTTGTCAGTGCTGTCCAAGTGGCTCTAACTGAAAGCAACTCATGCATCATAGAAGAACACACTACCACCCCAATCAGTGTTCTCCTTTGAGGTCATTGTTAGAGCCATTGTGTCAATCCATCTCGATGAAGGCCTTTCTCTTCTTCACTGGTCCTCTCCTTCACCAGGCACAACATCCTTCAGAGATTGGCCCATCCTGATAAGATGTCCAGTGTTGTCATCTTTGCTTTTTAAGAGCATTCTAGCTCGACTTTTTCCAAGACAAATATCCTCCAACAATCGCATGTACTGAATATTTGCCAGGTGACTTGATTGCAATCCAATTCTTTGGTTGATAATGAGGGTATACTGTTCCTACATGGCCTCCTCTTTCCTTTATTTTGACCACTTCTGGAGGAATGAGATAATGAAGATGTAAATTGAAGTTCTATCCTTTGATGTAGAAGAGATTCTCACCAAATCACCAAACTCAAAATTGAATTAATTTTACTGTTGAAAAAAACACATGTTGTTGAGACTATGCATAGCAAACATATCAACCCAACAATGCATGTATGCACCATTTAGTGACATTGATTACATTCTTCAAGTTGAACAGCTTTTTTCACCCTCGTTTTCTGAGCAGCTTTTTTCCTATTAAAATAAATCCATTAGTCCCACAGATTCCTAATTAATCTTTCAAATTGCTATTGTCTCTTTGCTCACACAGATAGCTCTTGAAAAAGCACAAAGCACAAAGCAGATATTTAAAAATTTCTAGATAATTTACAAGGTATGTCTTCTATGTTAATAGCGCTTTAGAGCTTTTAAACACCTTCATATATCTCATCTAAAGTGGCCTTAATTCTCAAGACAATCCTGAAACTAGCAAGTTTTGTGACCCTATTGGAGGAAAGGACTTCTTTGAGGTCCTTAACAAAGGTGCTAACAGCACACCTAGAATGTGCTACACTCAAGAAGGCATTGTTATGGCGTACCCTCTCTAAGTGAGTTGGAATTCTAACCCCATACCTGTGGATGGAATCCTATATGGAAATAGGATTTCTTTGTTATGTTATGGGACAATAAAAGTGTGGACTATACTCTATGAGTTATAAGGAGGAACATAAGCACAGGCACAGATGAACACAAAGAGGGAGTGAGAGATGGATGCTGATGAAATTGCAAGCACCTGAGGAATACTAGGGTAAGAGAAGTGGAAAAAGACAAGGGTCTCCCCACAGAGCCTTCTTCTGGAGCTGGGGTTGTAACTTTGGGCTTCTGACTTCCTGAACGGTAAGAAAATAAACGCATGTTCTTTAAAATCACCCACTTCTGTTATTGTGCCACTAGGAACCTAAACAAAAGGGTAGCTGTTCAGAGCTGCATGGAGATTGTTGGCTTGAGGAACTCTTTAAATCCAACTACTAATTTTCAAGGATAGCTGGAAAGACTCTAAATTGAATGCTTTAGGTTCTTGATGACACTTTTAGACAGTGTACCATTCTCTACATAAAAACTTTAAAGAGACTCTTCTATGTAAACTAAGACATCTTTAATATAATAACAAATAATGGTTTTGCTGTGTATCTCAAAGTATCATGTATTTGTTATTAAGGACCATCATATGTTTCATGAATGTTTAATAGGATTTTAGTGCTACTTCATAACTATGAATTGTATGTAAGCCAACTTTTATAGCCTGAAGCCTGGCTACCCTTCAAGATAGATCTTGAAACATTCTTTTTGACAATGAAAGTGATGCCATTCACTTTCAATTGTCATGCCTGACATAGTGATATGTGATTCTAGATGATGAATTTCAACTCACCACTGCCTAGAACATCGATGGCCAAACATTATGTTTCATTTTTGACACCTTCCAATTTTTTTTAGTCACACTGAGAACATTTTATATTTGAAGTACTATTGGATACAGCTATTTAGCATAAGAAAATACATATTCTGAAAGTTTCACTCTCTTTGAGGAGGAAACTCTTCCCCAATGGTATTTTTAGTATGCCTTCCAACCTGAAGGGCTTATCTTTTGGCACTATATCAGACAATGCTCTGCTTCTATTATAAGGTTTTCATGTGCCACCCCCTACCCCCAACCAGGGGCAGAAGATGTCCAATCTGCACTGAAGGCTTTGGTGGAAAAGTGAGACTTCTGGAATTGACGGAATACTCATTGAGATGTTTCTCTGGAAGGATTAACTTGTTTTTACCAAGGTTTGGAAGACAATTACCTGGATGATGACTGGAAGAGATCCATTATTGTGCCTGTTTTTAAGAAAGGTGATCCAACAGAGTGGCTAAATTATTAAACAATATATTAATATCACATGCAAGTGAAATTTTGCTGAAGATAATTTAAAAATTGCTTCAGCAGGGTATTGATAAGGAGCTGCAAAGATTCTAGTCAGAATCATAAGAAGTCATGTGATGAGAGATAACATTAATTAGGATACTTGGTCTTAGCTAAAAGCAAGGAATTATATTTGCGTGGATCATAAAAAACTCTGGATAGCAGTGTGAAGAGTAGAACATTCAGAACACCTGTCCATAGACAAAGACAGTGGTTGGAGTAGATCAACGCAGTATTGCATGGCTTAAAATCAGAAAAAGTGTGTTTGAGTGTTGTATCCTTCACCATACTTAACCATACTGTGCCAATCAAATAATCTGAGACTACACTAGACTATATAAAGAAGAAGGAGGCATCAGGATTAGAGACTCACCCACCTGTGATAGGCAGATGATAAGAAATTGCTTGTTGAAAGGAAAGAGGGCTTGAAATACTTAGGAAGATCAAAGACCGCTGTCTTCAGAATAAATTATAGCTCAACCTAAAGATAGCAAAAATTCTCACAACTGGACCAATAGACAAAATCATGATAAAGAGTGAAGTCATCAAGGATTTCTTCTTAATCTCTTCCATAACTTCAGCAGTCAAAAAATAAAATGATATATTGTATTGGGCAAATATGCTGCAAAAGGCTTCTTTAAAGTGTCAAGAAGCAGAGATATAACTTTTGAGGATGAAGGTATACCTGGTCCAACTCATGGTATAGTCATTCAATTGTTGCATGCATTTAAAAGCTGGACAATGAATACAGATCGAAGAAGAATGGATAGCATTGAGTTCTTGTGTTAGTAAAGAAGATATCATGGATGACCAGCAGAGTGGTTAAATCGGTGTTGGAGGAAGCAGAGTTAGACTATTCCTTAGAAGGAAGAATGGTAAGACTGCTTCATATCCTCTGTGCATGTTATCAGGAGGGACAAATCTCTGGGGGAGGCCAAGTAGAGGAGGGTCAGTGGAAAAGAGGAAGATACCCATACGATAGATTGACACAGCAGCTGCTACCTGAGGGCTCCAACATAGGTATGATTATGAAGATGGCACAGAATGTTGTACTCGCACAAGGCCACAGTGAGGTGGAATTAACTCCACGACATAACCAGCAATAGCAACAAGCTGGAAGGAGGTTGATTGCACACCTTCAAAGAAAACTGGATTTGAGCTATTACTCAGAGGTTACTTCAGAAACAATGGGACCAATGTCCTATTATTAAGAAGGCTAGTCCCTGACAGTCTGACTCAGAAGCCTGACTGAATTATCTTGTGCGTCTTGTTGGTTGCTATTTATGGACTTCCCAGTTGCTGATATTTATTGGTTAAATGCTCACACAACCAGTCTTGCCTAAAGTAGTGTTGCTTTACAGGGTGTTGAGAATAAATAGTGTGACAGGTGTTGTGGGCGAGGCATTTTAAAGAATATTTGGTAGCTGAGACTTTTAAAAAAGTCTTTATGCTTAAAATAAAAGTAGTCTAAAATAAAGGCCAAGGGCCTTTCTGGAAAGAGCTATAGAATGCTAAAACTTTCTTAGAGCTGGCTTTGCAGGGCACTAGTGAGTCACAAATGGACTTTATTGACGGTATTGATGGTTTGGGAATTGGGTGGAATGAGAAGAAGAGAACCTGAAAGAAAAAGGTTCAAATGTAATCTCTTATGTTTTCCTTATCATTGGAAAGAGTCAAAACCCAAACAATTCACCAACCATGTTAGTGTGAGTCTAGGTAGTAGACAGATTGCTCACTCAAAGGCATGATTGAACAAAGACTAATGAAGGGATCATTTACAAAGGTGTGGGTGGGGCTAAGGGAAAATACTCTGGAATGCATACATGCAGGGAGTCATACCACCCTCAGATGGAAAGAAGCAAGAGAGAATGAATTGAGAAGAACCCACAGAGAACTGTAGTTTACCAGAAGGCTGTCAGGCTTCATTTGAGTCCATTGTCATTCTGCAGAGCAGGAACGGGACAAATAAACCACTCCTGTTCTTCTCTTCTCTCCTGTGGGTGACTTCCATTGACCAAACCCAAGTTTCCATCATAAAAAGATAAATTGAGCATGTATCTTAAATTTTATGTATCTATTGGTCTGGGGAGATACTGATTCTAGAAGAGGATGTGACTTCTCATCAAATCCTTTTCCTAAGGAGCGAGGCAAACAAAACCAAACCCTGTTGCTGTGGAGTTGATTCTGAGTCACAGAAACCATATAGGACCGAGTCCTCACAGGGCTTCTAAGGTCATAATCTGACTGAAATAGACTGCCACATCTTTTTCCCTCAGAGTGCTTGGTGTGTTCTAACTTCTAGCAGTCACATGTAGGCACTACAAGGGTATATTGTTTTAAACCTGGGTATACATAAAAGCTTTGTCTAACATTCACTCAACTTACTGACAAGGTGACATAATAAAGATAGAGTGGCCCTTTGTACCTAGATTGAATATTTTAAATAGTTCTCACTTTAAGACACCCAGGTTTAACATACACTTATCCATTAATGCATTCAGAAAACATGTACTGAGCTCCTGCTTTGTGACTAAAAACCTGTCCAGTCTCCTCTCTGGCCCTGTATACATCAAGGTCAGGACTAATGATGGATGATGAGGGAAAAGTTATTTGAGAAATGACATGTACAGAGTCATCTAAAAGAAGCGAGGAAGGAACCCAAAGTGACGATCTCAGGAAGAACAAGATAAAAGGCCCTAGGTTTGTTCGAAGAACAGCCAAAGAGGAAGACCGAAGTTGCTCCAAGATGGGATTATAGCCAGGATGGGCTATTCACTTAGGGTCTCGTTGGCCTTGGTAAGAAGTTAACTTTTTCCCCCTGGTGATCATGGCTAGCAATAAGGTCCTACAAGGAGAATAAGGCAATAGTATTGATATTTTAAAAAGTCACTTCTGCTATATATGGGGAATTGATTTCAGGGGAATGGCTTGCAGGAGACAGTTTGGCAGACCTGTACCCTGGCAGGATAGAAGAGTTAGTGAAAAGAGAATGAGCATACATGCTTTTTAGATTGATACTTGCCTATGATTTTCATAAAATAATCAAAAAGCCAAACTCACTGCTGTTGAGTTGATTTCAACTCATAACGTCCCTGTACAACAGGGTAGAACTGCCCCTGTGGCTTTCCCAGACTGTAAATCTTTCTGGGGTAGAAAGCCTCAATCTGTCTCCCTTGGAGTGGTCTGAACTGCTGACAGTGGTTAGCAGCCCCTTGCCCATCCTTCCATAAAGGATGATTTGATTTTTATAAGCAAAGATTTTCTTTTATAGAGGGAGTCAGGAAAGTCCTACCATTTAAAGAAAGTTTAATCACTGTTGTCTACCAAGTGGAGCTCAGAATCACTTTATTAAAAAGGTCCCACCTCATGTGTCAAAGGGTCTGGTTCTTCAATGTTCAGTCTTTTCAGCCCCTACTAGGAGCTATTTAAAACTGCATATGTAACACATTTCAACTATATTGCAGTTGATGTTAGGTGTGGTCAATTCACAATGACCCTATGCACATAGTGATCTCAAGCACTACAGGGTCCTGCACTGTCCTCACAATAGTTCTTCTCTGGTCATTGGTTTCTTGTTCTGTGGTTTCCGGGGTCTGTGGTCAATCTCAGGCTGAAACATTTAAAACATTTAAATCGTCCGATGAAATCTTGAGTCATCTTGCTCAGCCCCAAAGTTGGCTTCCTCCTCTTCTCTGGGTCTGAGTTTGACAAATACAGTTAGTGAGGGACTGCACCATGCCCTGCTGATATCTGATAGGTAAAGATGCCGCCCCAGGGCACTGTGGAGACCTATTGTATCTTTGGATTGAATTGACCTATGTACCAATTTGGCTTGTGTGTTAGTCTGGGTAGACTAGAGAAACAAATCCAGAAAGACTCAGATGTATATGAGAAAGAGCTTTATATACAAGAGCAATTGGATATTGAGAAAACATCCCAGCCCAGATCAAGTCCATAAGTCTGATATTAGCCCATATATCTGATACCAATCTATAAAGTCCTCTTCAGGCTCATGAAATGTATACAATGATGCCAAATAAAGGATGATCACAAGCCAGAGAGTTGAAAGTCTTGTGGATCCGGTAGCAGTGGAAACATCTCAGTGCTCACAAGAGTCTCCACATAGCTCCTTCAGCTCCAGGGCTCTAGCATAGTTTCCTGTGTCTTCTCCACAGCAGTGTTTTGCAGGGAGTGTGTGTCCCACCTCCAAAGAAACTATCTCCTTAGCACCTCCAAATGAAGTCATCACATGGTGCCTTGATTGACAGGCTAAACTCCACCCCATTCATTCCTAAGTCTCAAATTGACAGCAGGTTATGTAACTACCACAGCTAGTTCATGATTATCACTAGTTTGGCAGTTATATAATGATGTAATTGTCCCCAAATGTGATTGGCTAATCTTTTGGAAGGGGGTTTGGGTGGGAGGCTGTGGAATACTATCAACTTGATGGTCATGAGTTTGAGTTTGCAACATCCTTACTTCAGTCACAGCCCTGATCCATGTAAGGGACTTTTCCTGGCGTGCAGTCTGTATCACTTTAGATCTTCGAAGAGAAAAAAGGAGAAAGAAACAAGCAGAGAGGTGGGGGACTTCAGGATCATTAAGTAAGAAGATCTGCAAAGGAAGCATGCCTTTTGAAACTGGGGTTCCTGTGAGGAGAATCTTCTAGACACAAAGGGAGACTAATGATAAGACATATGGAGATTTTTAAGCTAAGTTGGGCCCATGGAGGTCTAAAGGAGACAAGGACATTTCTCCAAAGTTGCTGTAGAAAGAAAGCCTCTCCCTAGAGCTGGTACCCCGATTTGAGTCTTCTGGCCTCCTAAACTTCAGGAGAATGAATTTCTGTTAAAGCTATGCACTTGTGGTGTTTCTGTTTTAGCAGCACTAGATAACTAAGACAGGTGTGTTTCAAGGTTTCAGGTATTTTCTGGAATCCTGGGATACATTCCTCATGGATATAGAGAACGAATGTACTTTGATGATTCACCACCCGTCTGTCTGTTTTTTTTTTTTTTTAATAACTGGAAGCTCTGGCACCCAGTATTTCAAACACCACTGGTGTCACCATGCTGGACAGATTTCAATGGCACCTCTAGACTAAGACATACTAGGAAGAAAGGCCTGGAGATCTACTTTTAAATTTAGCAGTGGAAATCTATGGATTACGAACAGAACATTGTTTGACTTGCTTTCTGGGGCACTTCATCAGGAGCTGAAGGAGGACAATATCTTTGGTGAATTAGAGGCAGTGAGGATTGAAGGAGCCCCTCGTGAGATAGACTGGCAGCCTAGCCACAGGGAGGAGCTTACACATACTGGTGTTGGTGAGAGTAATGCAGCACTGGGCAATGTTTTTCTTCTTCTTTTTGTCCATGGGAAGGCCGTGAGTCAACTTGGCCACATTTACCTATAGCAGTGGTTCTCAACCTGTAGGCCACGACACCTTTGGGGGGTTGAACGACCCTTTCACAGGGGTCACCTGACTCATAGCAGTGGAAAAATGGGAGGTATGACATAGCGACGAAAATAATTTTCTGGTTGGGGGTCCTCCCAACCTGAGGAACTGTGTTCAAGGGTCACGGCATTAAGAAGTCTGAAAACCACTGATCTGCAGGGCTTTTATGAGTTGGAACCTAAAAACTTCTGTCTCTATTGAGTTCCACATATTTCATATAGATTCGCTTTAAGCACAGTAGCGTTCTTTAACATTTATAGTAGAGCTAATTAAATAGAGCTAGTTTTATGGGACTAGCCCAATGAGGATGAAAATCCTCCTCCTTCTCCAGTGATTATAGTTTGAGAACTCTCAGTGGTATTAAGATAAAATATAATTGAAACTTTGCAAGTAGTAATTAATCAGGCATTGCACTGTCAGAGAGCAGTAATAGCTGTGAACCCCCAATTTAGCTGATTGTTAGTGTGCTCTAAGACTAGAGTGATAGCAACTGTGGAGCAAAATGAGACAGAGAGTGGTGGTTTCTGAAAGTCACAAAAGAAAATAACATGTAGTTTGGCAACAGAACTTAAACCAGCTCTGGGCAATAGCATACCCACTGCTCTGATGAGTTTAGAGTAAGGAAGTTACTGCTTGGACTGGAGTTCATTTTGTTAGTTTGTCATTTGGACATTACTCTTCTAGAGCCTTAGCCCAGTTTTTCCCATGTGGTCTTGGTTGTCTCCGACTTTGTTTCGATGCCATTTGCCCTTGCACTTTACAGAGAACTGACTTATGAGAAGAAAATATTTCCAATGGAAGTCTGCCTGGAGTATTGTTTCTATATTCAGATTGGGGCTTGCAGAAGGGTCTTGCAGCATCATGGTTTTTGTTTGTTTTTCTGCTTAGTTGTTACACTCTATAGATACTTACCTTACTTTCTCAATTTTCATGTTTTTGCCTTTTCGGTATAGGCTCATAATTAAATCAAAATATTTTTAAATTCAGACAAGGAAGCCATATTTATATATCAGACAAGAAAACTGAGGCACGAGTAATGGTAAGGTGGCCAGCTGGAGCTAGAACCTGGGTCTCCTGGGAATTCAATGGCCTTCAGAGGCCAGTATATTGTTTGCTCATTGATTTCTTCAACATCTGATAGTTTTGGTCTTTCTCATTTTCTCATATACCCAGGGTCCGGGTATGCGTGACCTGGGTGCGCGCGCGCGCGCGCGCACACACACACACACACACACACACACACACACACTTTTCCTTTCTTTTTTATAAATCATCTTCCCTCTTCACAGCTTGCCAAAACAGCCCAAATAGGGAAAATTAAGTATATTAAATTGAAAAAGCACTTCTCTATTTTAAAATGAAATGTAAATATGAAGTGGCGCTCGTGTGTGTCACCCCATCTTGATTTGTTTTTCTGGGCTAAGACTGGGACAGGAGAAACAAAAAAATAGAAAGGTTTGTTTGCTATTACCCAAGGGGGAAGAAACAAAAAACAACGGGAAAGGTGAGCTGAAAGATCAGATAACGGAGTAAGGGAGCGCAGAGCACAAATCTGCACATGCCCGTGTGTTTTTCCATTTGGAAAGAAGCCGAACAAGCAAACGGATGCCTTTCTTTTCTTTTCTTTCCTCAACGACTTGCAGCGATCTCATGGCAATGCACCTGTCCAAACTTTAAGCCTGCCATCTAGTGGGCCCTACAAACATGTGCAAATATTATAGTGTTCACTGTAGACTTGGTTTTGTCAGGGTTAGATCCGAAAGAAAGAAAGAAACCTTCAGCTACTTTCCAATAAATACAGCAGGTGGAGACACACGCTCAAAAACTGGAAGGTAGTCACCAATGTTAGCTCTTAGAAGATTGCTCAGCACTCAGGGCTGTTGAAAGGAAGCCTGATCATCATTTGTGATGTTTCATATTTCCAGGATGCTTTTAATTCTGGAAAAATGTTAACATGTTAAAATTTCATGATGTTAAGCATATAGTTTCAAAGTCATTTGACTCCATGTGCTATTAAATATCTACCTTGTGTAGAGATTTTGGGGAAGGAGAGACAGAGGTTGGGAAATAAGACATATTTGGACCTAGATAAAATACAGGGAAGTGCTATAACAGAGTATACACAGACATGCGTAATACAAAATGTATCACACACACACACACACACACGGATCCCTGGTGATGTCGTGGTTATTGATGCCTTGGGCCACTAACCAGCTTCTCCACAGGAGAACGACGAGGTTTTCTACTCCTATACAGGATGACCATCTCAGGAAACCTACAAAGGCCGTTCTACCCGTTCTATAGGATTGCAATGGGTTAGAATTGACTGGCTAGCAGTGACACACACACATGTATGTACGAAAGCCCCCAGTAGTGCACCTGGAGCAAACTTTAAGCCTGCCATCTAGAGGGGTATAAGAACTGGAGAACTGGTTCCTGGCCACATGCTACTGCCTGGGAATAGGAACAGTTCAAATTCATCAAAAATGTCAGGATCTATATCTACATCTACCTAGAGATATATCCTCAGGGCCATCAGATCGATTCCAAATCATAGTGACTTCCTTCTTATGCTTCTCATCCTTTAGGGGTGACTAGGTCAAGGTAGAACCACTCCTGCCCCTGTGGATTTGTGAGATGGTGATTCTTTACTACAGTAGAAAGGCTCAGCTTTCTCCTCTGGTGTATTCGAACTGCTAACCTCGTGGTTAACAGCCCAACAAGTAAGCACTACCCCACAAGGGCTCAAATACACACACACACACACACACACGTGCCTGACTTACCACAAGATTTCCATTCTTACGACTCCATAGCAGGTTGGTTGCGATGTAGGTAAATCAAATGCTTCTCTTTATGTGCTTTCGTATTGCCTTTCTAAACTGGATCTTTGTGAGTGAACATCTGCAGATGGTAACAGGAGTTGTCCTCCTTTCTGTTATCTGACCATGACGGAAATGATAAGGGATCTGTAACTTGGTCAAAGGCAGCCATCCGTAGGCTTAATTAATGGGTGCTGGGACAGCACCAACAAGGCGGTGATTTCCTGACCTGACAGGTTGTCTCTTATGGGCAGTTTCCAGTGTGAGAAACTCAGACAATTCCAGGCCTAGAATGTAATTCGGAGGAAATAAGAGTGGACCTAAGAGTTGAACTGCTTAGCAGTAGAAGTGGAAAAGAGCAGAGAGCAAGCTTTCACATTCTGAGTGGGGTGTTAAAGACGCCTTTGCAGGGAGAAACAAAAGAAACCACACCTGTTACCACCCAGTTGATTTTGACTCAGAGTGGCTCTGTAGGACAGAGTAGTACTGCCTCGTAGAGTTTCCAAGACTTTCAATCTCTTGACTCTCAGAGTCGGAGGTTCAAATCACTGAACTTTCCATTTAATAGGCAAGCGCTTAACTGCTGAACTATCCAGGCTTCTTTGCAGGGGCAAACTACTGTGAGTTCCACGAGGATGTTCCCGATAGATGCTTGGACTTGATGCCTAAGTTTCCTTATCACTATCATGGCCTCAGAATAACCCACCTCTTTTGAGGTCATCTGAGGTAAACTCTGATGTCAATAAAAATAATCTAACTCCGGAGGTCCTGAAGCCGCCCAGAGGAGAGAGAGAAATGTGGTTGGAAAAGTAGATTCAGGCAGGCGACATCAGAAAGTAATATCTAAGCAGAGTTTATAAAAAACAAAAATCATGCTTGCAGTTAACTTTTTCAACAATTTTATTGGCATATAATCCACACACCACATAGCCCAACAGTTAAATCACATCGAAAAGAGCTTTCCCATCATCGCCACAGTCAGATTCGGGACATTTTCTTTATTAGGGTCCTCATCGTTATTTGGGCGTAGCTAGGAGTTTGCTAGGAAGAACAAGGTGTGGAGAGTTTGCTGAGAACCTTTCTGCTAGCAGCAAGGCACATCAGCCCTCTGCACCAGCCAGGAACTCTGAGGACTGTTCTTTGAGCTCAGTTCCACTGGGCTTCTTGGCTTTTATGCAAATCAATGCAAATAAGAAGCCAAGTAGGTTATACTAATTCACATATGACAAAACTTTGAAGGTCATGAAGAGTTTAAGCTTTTCACCTTCCAAATCATTTGGAATGGTGACACTTAGGAATACTCCATTTTACACAGGTTTTACCTCACAGCTTGCCCACGGCCACACACTGCTAACCTCCAGATGGGAGGCTTCAGCCATCCGGAATCGCTATGGCAGAGAGGACTGATACTTAGTTCCCCCAAATCAGGCATTGCCAGCCCTGGGGAACACCATTCTTCTCTGACACACATGGGGTTGGCATGATTCAGAACGGACTCACCAACACCTGGCTTTGACTGAGCAAGAAATATAAAGTAAACAAATCATTTTTACTGACTTCCTTGAGGGCTTGGTTCACATAATCGAACAGTTCATAAAAAAATCTTTTCCTAATCTCCTCACTCTTCACATTTTTCATATCTGAAAAATTAAAACTGGAAGCTCCCCAACTTCCTACAAGACCCATGTGACCGGCTACCTGAGAAACCCTACCATGACCACAGGGTCCTTTTCTCTCAGTAATCTTCACCCTGAGGATGTTTCCACTGAGGGAATACAAATATTTTCATCTGAATTATTCCAACAGTGCCGAGAATATTATCAAGAACTTATTTTCTGGAGACAATGCTTTTGAGTTAATTTAATTTTTAATGAGATTTCTTCTAGTGTTATTACATAGCTTTTCAGTAGTTTGGCTTTGCCGAAATAGATTTAATTTATCATTCACATTTTGTGCCCATATTAAAATATCTGTTTTTGAGTGTGCAATTTTGAGTTTTCTTCTTGTAGTCATTTTCTACCAACTCTAATTTTCCAGAGTCAGGTTTTCAGGTATAGTTTTTGACAAGATGATTTGATACCTTTTTCAATTTTCAAGTCAGCAACAAATGTTACTGTTTGTAGTATTTACCTTTGTCAGTTTTATTTTCTATGATTTCTACACAGTGTGGAATTTTAAAATTCAATTTTTAGTCCAGTTTTTGTTGTTGTGAGAATTGATTCTTCAGCCAGTATTTATTTTTTGGTCAATTTCATATTTAGGATATATAGTTTTAGCTATTCTAAACTTGATATGTACTGATTTCTTCTTCTTTTTTTCCTTTCTGGTAAAGAGATACAAATGTATTTGAGATAAAAATATTCATACAAGCTTATAATATTTTATTTTAACTAAATTCTGTTCTGATTTTTGAAAAATAGTATCATCAACCTGTCCTCACTGAGACATGAGTATCATGGCTAAACCCCCCCTTCTAAACAAAACAAAACAAACAATCTCAAAACAAGATTAATAACAACAAATGACCAAACAAATGAACCAACTGTCATCAAGTTGATTCTGACTTGTCGGGATAACATATAGGATTTCTGAGACCGTACATTTTTGTGGGAACAGACTGCTTCATCCTTTTCCTGCAGAATGACTGGTGGGTTTGCACTCCAAACCCTGTGGTTAGAAACTCAGTGACTAGTCCCCAGCACCACCTGCCTCCTCTCATGGGAAAATAATGATCTATAAGGGAGGTATTCTCTGTGTTTTTCTTTATCTCTCTCTCTCTCTCTCTCTCTCTTTTGGTTCTCTTCCTTTTCCTGTATCTGTGACATAATTGTGGCAGCTAGATTTTATGTCAACTTTCCTTTGTGTTGGTATAGAATACTATCTGTCAATGCAATCATAGCCTAAGGGCAATCCTGGGACCTCTTCCCTCTCGTACTGCCCCCTTCTGCTCCTGCTTGCTGGAACTCTGTGCATGCCTCCAGGGGTGGCCCAGCAAACCCTAAGAGCTGTCAATACTCTGCCATATTTCCAATGACTGTGGATCCACATGGCTCTGTATCCACCGGCCTGTGTTCTCAGTGCATCCTACTTCAGCTCTCTACATTCTTGGCTTGTTGCTGCGTGAGTCTGAATGGACTTACAGACTTCAGTTGAATTGGGCTGAGGTGCTTCTTGATATAAGATTACTTCTGGAGACATAGAGGAAAGAACTAGGAGGCAAAACAGCATTTACAGAGGTATAAATATAAGCAGGTATATATGTAAATATATGATAGAAGTATACATATCTATGTACATATATTTATATGTTAAGTATTATGGTAGCAGATGGATATTTGACCTCTACTAAAGTCCTCCCTCAATGAAAGAACACAGTTCTAAAAACCTGTCATTCTGTGATGCTTACCTTCCCAACATAACTGCTGAAGACCAAATGGTGCATAAGCAAATGTGGTGAAGAAAGCTGATGCTGCCCAATTATTACAAGATATAGCACCTGGGGTCTTAATGGCTTAAAGATAAACAAGTGGTCATGTAGAAGGGAAGCAAGAAAGCCCACATGGAAGGACACCAACCTGTGTGATTACGAGGTGTTGACAAGATCATGTGTAAGACATTAGAAAACCCCAAGCAATCATATTGATGTGAATGAGGGGAGCCGGAGTGGAGACCCAAAGTCCATCTGTAGGCAATTGGACATCTCCTCCCAGAAGGGTCACAAGGAAGGGACAAGACTGTCATGGTACATTATAACACCAATGAAACACAACATTCTTATAGTTTTAAAAAAATGATTTTATTGGTGACTCTTACAGCTCTTATAACATTCCATACTTCATTTGTATCAAGCATATTTGTACACATGTTGCCATCTTCATTTCCAAATATTTTCTACTTGAGTCCTTGGTATAAGCGCCTCTTTTCCCCTCCTTAAAATATTTTTTATAAATCATCGTATACAACTCCCATCATGATCAATACATACATCAATTGTATGCAGACCACATTTGCACTTGTTGCTGTCATCACTGTCAAAACATCCCTCTCCATTTAGCCCCCCAGTACCAGTTCCCTGTATTTCCCTTCCTTCCCCACATCCCACCCCACATTCCTCTAGTTTTTTAATGCTTCCTCTCCCCCCACTATCATGACATCAGTTCTACCTTAAAAATCCGCCTAGACCACAGCATGCACACTGGTACAGATAAGAAGTCTCAACACACAGAGTCCAGGACAGATAAACCTCTCAGGAACAGTAATGGGGGTAGCAATATAATGATGTTGGGGGGAACATGGGGGAGAAGAGAAGAAAGGGGGAATTGATCATAATGATCCATGTATAATCCACCCCACCAACAAAGTGGGTGAACAGCAGAAACATGAGTGAAGGGAGAGAGTGAGTGGTGTTAGATATGAGAATAATAGTAAGTTATCAAGGGTTTATGATGGTGGGAGAGAAAGGAGAAAAAAAGAGTCGAAAGCAAGGACTCAAGTAGAAAGAAAATGTTTCAAAAATGACGCTAACAATATATGTACAAATGTGCTTGGTACAACTGATGTGTGGATTGTTATAAAAGCTGTAAGAGCCTCCCGTAAAATGATTTATAAACATAAAATAAAAGAAAGAGGAAAAAGATTCGTTTCTGATATAAAGTTCTTTCTCATATATGTATGAGAGTCACTGGTTCTGTTTCTCTAGATAATCCATCCTGACACAATCATGAAGCCAAAAAACTGCACCTATCGCTGTGGAATCGATGCCGACTCATGGTGGCCATATGTGTTAGCAGGGTAGAGCTGCTCTGTAGTTTTCTTGGCTCTCATCTTTAGGGAAGCAGACCACCAGACCGTCCTGCAGGCCTGCTGGGTGGGTTTGAACGTCCACTGCATAGATTAGTGCCCTCCAGGGATGAACAGCTCTCAGCTAATAGTGGATGGATTTAAATGTATGATCTATGTCTTTCCTTCCAACTCCGATAATCTGTGGCTTGAGTCTGTGAGGGGGGTTGGCTTGATACTTAGTTGACACCTTCTTCCTCCACCCCTGATCCACCAGCCTGCCTGTTCTCTGTCAGGATCTTCTCTAGGTAATTCTGAATTTTTCCCCCTATCTCTCTTGAATCCAGATCCGGGTTTCTGGGTCCAATTCATGCTCTTTCTGAGTGTGCAACTGTCAGACTGAGGACAGAGAGCTTTCCCTAATTTTGGCCTTCCTCTTTCTAGAATAGTGGTTTTCAGCCTGTGGATCATACCCCTTTGGGGGTTGAATGACCCTTTCACAGGGCTCACCAAACTCATAACAGTAGTAAAATGACAGTTATGAAGTAGCAACAAAAATAATTGCATGGTTGGGGGTGGGTCACCACAAAAGAAAGAACTGTATTAAAGGGTCGCAGCATTAGGAAGGATAAGAACCACTGGTCTGGAAACTTCTAGGTCACTTACTGATTTGCCCTTTCTCTACTCCTCAACCAGTCATACTCCTATAGCCTCTTACTTTTTAATATAATATGGAAGGAGAACATCCATCCCCAAGCCACACCCCAGTCTTCCCCCCCTCTTTAAACATTGTATTAGGGACTCTTACAGTTCTTATCACAATCCATCCATCCATCCATCCATCCATCCATCCATCCATCCATATGTTGCCATCATAATTTAAAAAACATTTTCTTTCTATTTGAGCCCTTGGTTTCAGTTCATTTCCCAGCCCCCTTCCATCATCCCTCATAATCTCTTGACAATTTATAAATTATTATTTATCTAGTGTCTTACACTAATCACTGTCTCCCTTTACTCACTTTTCTGTTGTCCATCCCTCTGAGGTGGTGGTGGTTATATGTCAATCATTGTGACTGGTTTCCTCTTTCTTCCCACCGCCTACCTTCCCCTTCTCCTCCTGGTATCTATACTCTCAATATTGGTTCTCAGGGGGTTATCTTTCCCGAAGTCCCTCTGTTCCGGTGAGATTGCAGACAGAAGTCTGTATCAGTGTACATGCTCTGATCTAGGAGGATTTTTAAGGTAAAATTGAGTCATGATGGGATGGGGGTGGGGATG
>PVJH01023068.1:0-35535 GCA_004026705.1 Nesogale talazaci | reverse complement strand
TTTTAATCCATAAAGAAATCTGTGGTTTTTACCCTCATCACAAGTGGTTCAAGGATCTTTGTTTTCAATTCACAAGGTTATGTCATTTGCATATTTAAGTTTGTGCAAGAGTTTTCCTCTTATACTGAATTAGTATTCTTTCACATAAAATAGTTCCGTAGTTTCTTAACATGCATCTTGAAGGAGTATAGTGGAATGATAGAACCATGATATATATATTTCTTGATTTTTAATCACATAATAATCCAAAACAATTGCCTCTTGGTCTACACAGTTTCCTTATAGGAACAATTAGTTGTTCTGGAATTCTAATTATTTGCAATGCCAGTAATAATTTGTTATGCATTGATTTATTTTATACATTTCTGGAGCTGTTATATGAAATAAGCTTTTCAGCTTTTTTATTGCTTCCATTTACTTTTGCTTCTCTACATTGAAGAAAATGTTGTAGATTCTCTTTTGAAGTCCATTTTTTCCTTTTGTTGTACTTTGTGCAACAGTTTTTCATTTTTGTATTAGTATAGGTAGACTAGAGAAACCCAGACGTACATGTGCATAAGAAAGAGCTTTTGAGCTGAGCCCCAGTGGCGTAAGTGGTTGTCTGTGGGACTGTGGCCAGTGGGCTTGGCGGTTCAAATCCAGTGGTGGCTCTCAGGAGCGGCACTGGGTGTCTCCCAGGACCACCAGAGGACAGTGAGGCCCACACACAAAAAAGAAACAGCTTTATATACAAAAAGAATTAAATATTGAGAAAACATCTCATCTAATCCAGATCAAGTCCATAAGTCTGATATTAGTTCATATGTCTTTGACCAATCTATAAATTCCTCTTCAGACTCAAGAAATATATGAAATGATGTTGAATGCAGTAAGATCACAGGTCAGTAAGAGGAAATTCTTCTGGATTCAGTTGTCTAGAGACATCTCAGTGCTGGCAGAGGGCTCCAAACGGCTTCTTTAGATCCAGGGCTCTAGTGAAACCCCATGTGTCTTGTCAGCAAGCAGGCCTCGCAGAGTGAGTGAGTGTCCTGCCTCCAGCAAGCTGTTTATCTCCACAATGCCTCCCTTTAGCTCATCAAGCTAAGACCCCTTAACTCTTATCTCAGATTGGCAACAGATTTTGTAACTATCACGATTTTCTCCTTATATGATATCCTTGATAAAATCTCACAATTCATCTAGACCTTGGTCATTAGTATTAGTATTTTTGGCTGAATTTTCTATTGGTTAAAAAAAAACAGAGATACTCATATATGTATAAGAAAGTATGTTATATCAATAAATAATTTTATATAAAGAAAGGGGTCCAGAGATGCCTAACTTAAGTCCACTGTTGAATGAGCTAGCTGGAGAATGAAGTGGTACAGCACAATAAGAAATTGGAAGCCTACAGGCTGATGGAAGAAAAGTTTCATGGTTTCAGAGACAGTGAGGACCTTGCAGGGTGCTACGGATTCCAGGGACAGCAGTCTGCATTGCCACAAACCCAAGAGAGAGATGCAGAAACCAGACAAGCAGGAAGATGAAACACAGGAAGAGAGAGGTCAGTTCTACTTAGAGTCTTTCGTACAAAGAAATAGTCCATACCTCAAAGGAGAGATCATCAGGCGGTGTCCTGATGAGGTTAGACTCTATACCTATCTTCAAAAAGGATATCAAAGTGACACAGAATAGACCATCTCAGTAATTCATGCCTCACAATTTTTCTTGAAATGGTCTCTAATTTCTGGTGGCATACATTTAAAATTATACTTTACCCTTTTGTTGACTAGTTTTATATTCTTCATCTCCAACTGAAAATTGCATATGAGCAATTGTTCTTTTCTATCATTGGTTTTTGGCTTTTTGTGACTGGTGCTATAGGACTTTTCTAAATCTGTTTCACAGATCGAGTCAATCATGTTCCAGTGTACTGCAACTTTTGAAGGTTCTGTATAATCATTTATATTGTTGGGAAATTGTATATGTCATGAATAAGTTATTTGTCTTGAAAAATTCTAACATGTGATCTCCAGTATTCTTTTTGTCTCTCACACGCACGCACACATGCACACACACAGCTAATTCTGAACACTCTTCTTTGTTTTCAGTGTTCATAATCATCACCAACAAGTACCAATGAATCCTGATTGCTAGCAAAATCTACAAGTAATTATTGCATTAGTTAGTTCTTTGTGCTGCCTCTAAAATTTTAACATGTCACACTGTAGTGACTTACATGTTGCTTGAGAGTGGAAGCTCTATTATCAGAATGTTCACATGTGGGCACATTTCAAGAGACATTTCAGAATTAGACCAGGAAGGAAAACAGCGAAATCTACTTATGAAAATATCATTTAAACCTTGTAACAAGATTAGACCTTGACTAGGGGAATGTTTTCTTTCTCTACATTGTTTCTGAGGGAAGGTCCTTCCTTTGTGCCAGCTTCTATTCTTTGGTACCTTCATGCGTTTCATCCATCATTAGCATTTGTGCTTCCAAGCCTAATCTGATTTTGCTATAACTAAAAAGTGATTGCGTTAAAACACACTCAATACTATAAGATTTCAGTTATATAAGAAAATCCTCTTAATCCAAAATGATTAATGCTTCAGTGTCAGAACTAGGGCTTCCCACACATATATATAGGGGGCACTACTGAATTGACAACAGTTCACCCTTTGCAACCTCCCTAATCATTTCTTCCCTATAAGCAGGCAAAAGCACATTGACCCTATCACAGCACTCCAAAGATTTTATCCTATCCCTGCTTGAATCATAAGTCCAAAATGCATCTTCCTAATCTAATCACCTATATCAAGTATGATCTGAGTGTGTTCCATTCTTTATTTTTTCCTTTTCGTTTTTCTGGTGTGTGTTACAATTTCTTTTCAAATTTCTTTTCAAATATTAATCAGTGAAATCCAAAATATTAGTTACCACTTTTTAATGTACAGCTGTGGAAGAAGCACAGTAGATATTTCCATTTTATCTGTAAATAGGACAAATTAAAAAAGAAAGAATTGGTCAGGGGGCAGGGGGCCCAAGCAAGTCCAAAACCCAGAATAAATAAATTTTAATAGGAGAAGAAATAACGTCAATTCTCTGAAACATCTCACAGGTCAAATAAAGAGAAAAAGAAACTCCTTATATAAGTGAACACAATTATTTAATCATTTATTACTCATTGTGTTCTATTGTGTATTACTTATTGGTGGTGCTCTCAGGTAAGCATTGAACTGCTAGCCACTGATAACTACAGTAAGTTGACGGTTCAAACCCACCAGCTCCTCCGAGGACAGAACTGAACCTTCTCCCAGGTCAAATGAAGAGCCCTCTGAACAATGCTATCCGTCCCCTCTAGACTGTGGCTATTGCCCATGATCTCTGGACTCTTTGAGTAAAGACCTCAGCTCTAATCTTGATGGATGTGGGTTTGGGGTTTTTTTCATATTCTAGGTGTTGCACTAAATGCTCCATTCTTCTTGCAAGTGGCCCACTAAGTCCACTACATTCTCAGTTAATAGCCACAGAAATTCATGACTTTCTAGTATTATCAATCCCATTTTTTCATCTAAGAAAATTGAACTAAAGAGAAACTAGTTTAAGTCAAATTCACAAAATAATAGCAGGAAGGGATTCTAGGCAGTATGGCTGCAAATTTATACTTGTAGTCATTACCCCTTATGACAGCAGAGAAAAGAAGGAAGAAATATGATAACCTAACTATTGAAAAAATGGAGATGTCCATTCCGGATGGGTGCATCTAGAGAGACAACAACTGAATTAATAGCTTCCTGGGGGTAGGGCAAAGGGGGTTGTGTGGGAGGGAAATGAATAATATTGAGCACAAGAAAGCAGAAAATGTTCTTTTAAAATGTTGACAGATGTTTTATGAGATATCCCTAAATATCCCTGCAAAGATTCCTTGTCTGGAAGTCCTTATTGCTTCATTTTAATATAGCATTATGCATAGTATCTTTTCTTTTGCCATTTATCTGTGTTTTCATATCTAATTAAAGTATTTCTTTTTAAAAATATAGTTTTTATTGGGAGCTTTTACAACATTCAGTAGATCATTCATATTAAGCATACTTGTACACATGTTGCCACATTCATCTACAAATATTTTCTACTTGAACCCCTCCAGTATAAGCTCTTCTTTCCCTCTTTCCTCTAGCTATACTTTAAACTTCTAACTCCCCATATTCCCCCTCCCCCTTCTATTCTTCCATGAACTTCCGATAATTTACAAATTATTACCTCTTCATATCGTACACTGTCTAATGTGTCACTTCACTCACACACACCTCCCGTTGTCCGCACCCCAAAGATGAGGTCACATATAGATCCCAGAAATTTGTTCCCACTTTCTACTCCTCCATCCCTCCACCCTCCCAGCGACACCACTCCCCACTAATCTCAAGGGATTATCTGCCCTAAATTCCCACGTTTCTGACTCCAGTGTACATCCCCTGGTTTAGCCGAATCTGTCTGGCAGAACTGGAATAATGATAGTCATTGGGAGGAAGCATTTGCGAACCAGAGGAAAGTTGCACATTTCATTGCTACTGCACTATACCTAGACTGGCTCATCTTCTCGCTGCAACCCCTCTGTAAGAGGATGTTGCTTCACTTATTGATGGACTTTGGGTCCCCAATCTGGACTCCCCCTCATTTATAGTGATATAATTTTTAGATCTTTGATGCTTTATGCCTTATCCCTTTGACACCTCATGGTCACACAGGTTGTTGTGCTTCTTCCATGTGGGCTTGCTTCTTAGCTAGATGGTCAATTATTTACCTTCAAGTCTTTAAGACACCAGATGCACATCTTTTGATAATCTGGCACAATCAGCTCTCTCTTCACCACATTTGATTATGTACATATTTGTTGCCAGCGATCATATCAGGAAAGTGAGCATCTAATTTTATGGCTATTAGTTCTTGAAACCTGATAACTGATCCCTTTGGCATCTCTTGATCCTATAAGCTGGTGTGCTTCTTCCATTTGGGCTTTGTTGCTTCTGAGCTGGATGGCCACTTGTTTACTTTCAAGCCTTTAAGGTCCCAGATGCTACATGTTTTGATAGCCAGACACTATCTGCTTTCTTTACCACATTTGCTTATGCACACATTTGTTTT
The DNA here is from genome assembly GCA_004026705.1 of Nesogale talazaci. Taxonomy (NCBI): domain Eukaryota; kingdom Metazoa; phylum Chordata; class Mammalia; order Afrosoricida; family Tenrecidae; genus Nesogale; species Nesogale talazaci. Next base: position 30,410 of record PVJH01023068.1, on the reverse strand, counting down.
CTGTGATCATGTCAGGGAACTGTGCATCATGGAATTCCAATTTAATAGAAGAAAATATTCTTGCACTGAGGAAGTACCTGATTGAGGTCCAATGCCCATCTGTTGTCCTAATTCTAAGCCTATATGTATATGCATATTAATCTATTTCCCCATCATCCTATGAATATATGCACCTATGTATATGCCGTATTTAACCTCTATAAATGTCCCCATACTCCCCAGTTCTTTTCTCTATTTCCCTTTACTTCCTCCTGTCCCACCATTACACTCAATCTCCATTTGGGTTTCAATATTTTCTCTCTGTTATATTAGTCTTAATCTATCCCTATTGTACCTTGACACCCACCCCGGCGCTGATCCTGAACGACAAGCTCCTCCCCCCATCCCTGGATCAGCCAAAAGCCCCTGTCCCTATATCCACACTGGTAAGAGCAGTACCGTTTTCCCCACCCCCAGATCACCCATCCAGCCCACCCCATCCTGATAGTCCTGTAGAGAAAATAACAAAAAATGTTCAAAAAAAGTTCATCCCATAATAAAGTATTTCTTATAGGTTAAAAAAAATCAAGAAATCATAAAATTGCTCATTATATGTGTGTATAATATCATGAGGTGTTGAAAATCATACAAATTAAATTGTGTTCAGTATGTAGAACTCAAAGAAAAAGAAACTCTATACACAGAGTGTATGACCTTAAGTTGAAGTGGGAAACGTAATGTTCTAAGAAACAATTGTATAAAATGATAAAAGCAAATAGATACTATGAATATTTGTTTCCATGTTACTTTTTTCCATTCAATAACCTGAGAAACTACTATGAATCAAAGCCTAAATACACTAAAACAAAATGTCAATATTTGAAAGAAAGAAACATTAATTAATAGCAATAATCTGAGAAGTATTGAATCAGGATATACTTCTGAAATTTCTAACTTCAGTTTTTAAAAACTGACCTTTTAATAATTAAAATTTCTATAGTTATGTAGTGGAAATTAGATAACCAATATGTGGAATGTGAGCATTTTGATCAAAGATATTATGAATGCATACACTTCAAAGTACCTGCATCTCAAAGTTGTTGTAAAATATTTGTTTTGCATATCAAGCACATATTTTAATTAGGGCTAGTTTCTAATAATCAAAAGAGTTGATGGATAATGAGTGTGTTCCAGATAGGGTTGTTTGGATTTACAAGGGAAAAAAATCTATTGACAAGAATAGTACAGGAGAATTTTTATCGAAATATAGTGCAAAAGAATCTCTGGCCTTCTTTTCCCAAATACCTGACTTATATTACTTTCAGTCATTTCAAAAGTCTATCCTTAAATTTCAAGATATATCCCCAATGTCCTGTTGGCATCATAATTAAATTATAAAACTACAGAACATATGTATAAATAAAAAAATTTAATTTAATTTAGGTCATTTTGTGTTTGGAAATGACTACAGGAGTGCTTTTAAAATGATAGAATCAGAGACATCAATTACAAAGATACTCACACCATTGTTTTATGGACTTGTTGACTTACAAAACCAAAATGAAACATTGCCAAGTGAAGTTCTTTGTTTTTATTTCCTTTTTTTTATATTGATGGTAAATCCTGTTCTAAAGGCTGATTTCAAAGAGTTCTTATTTCCAGAGTCACATTTACTGAAGTAATGTCTTCACCATGTCATTCGATGTTCCTTCAGTCTTGTATGAGGCATTCTGGAAGATCTCATGCAGGTGTGTGCCATGAGCCAACTCCTTCAAAAGTTCTTATAATGAGTCAGATTTGGGATCGGCGTCCTCCTCTGTATTAAGACTAGAAGCAGAAGAAACCTTAGAGCTAGTGAAAATTTTTTCAAACTTTGCAGCACTCGAGTTTTAGAATAGATGACAGCAAGGAAATACTTTTGAACTTGAATCTCTTAACAGCTGAGATAGAACAAGAAAAGAAGAATAGCGACAATGGCCACCAGGAGATAAGTTACAAACAGAAAGACTTGGTTCGCTGCACTTGGCTGTGTAAATGTTTCTGGAGTTGTGTTGAGCACTGGAGTGTGGGTGCTTACAGGCAGGAATGGAGTCAGAAGCAGCAGCCAGATGCCAAGCTCGATTGCCACTGTGATGACCATAGTTGCCCAGGGTGTTTGCAGAGCAGAGCCTTTACTGCAGGCCGGGCTGTAAGAGATTGTGCTCAGTGCTAGGGAGGGTCACTTTAGGGACTGCAGTGATGGAGTGGCCACCGTAGTATCACAATAGTCACGGTAATGGTTACCAGGGATCAGGCCCTATGACTCAACAAGCCTCTTTCAGAAAAACATCTAAGACTTGTCTTGCAGGGAGAACTTATGGGTGTTGCATTTCCTAAGCCCTTGTACTATTTATAAAGGTGTTTTCATCTACAATGATATATGTATGACAATTTGGTTCTTCACACTTCTGATTCTTATCATTTGGCTTCCAATGGTCATTACCATGCTGTGTAGTATTGGAATTGACAGTTACAAATGAGACATCAGTCAGGTACTCAGGTGGGTAGTGGTTATACACTGAGCCCTAACCACAAGGTCAGAAGTTCGAAACCACTAGTCGTTCCACAAGAGAAAACAGCTTTCTACGCCCTTAAAGAGACATAATCTTAGAACTCCACAAGAGAAATTCCACACTGTCCTTTGGGGTGCTGTGGAGTCAGGATCCACTGAATGCAATGAGGGGAAGTTTATTGAGACATCTGAATTCAGCTTGGTTGTTAACTCTATTTAACTTAGATGTTTTTTCTGTCTTTGCAGACTCTTCATATTTAACATTTAATAAAAATGTGTCTGACCACTTGCCTAGGATAGGTCTCTGAGGGTCTCTAGTGGGAAAACATTCTGAAAGTGGCTTGTTGGGTCATAAGGCTGGATGCCTAGTAACCGTTACCATCACTACTGTGATAGGGTGGCCCCTCCTGCACTGCACTCCCACACCAGCACTGAGCATAATCTCTTGCAGCACGACCTGCTCTGCTAACAAACTGGGCAGCTATGGCCATCACACTGGGGATCAAGCTTGGCATCTTGCTGCTGCTTCTGACTCCATTCCTACCTGTAAACTCCCACACTCCAGTGCTCAACACAACTCCAGAAACGTTTACACAGCCAAGTTCAGCGAACCAAGTCTTGGTGTTTGTGACTCATCTCCTGGTGGTCATTGTCACTCCTCTTCTTTTGTTCCATCTCTGCTGTTAAGGGACTCAAGTTCAAAAATATCTCCACTTTTTCATCTGCTCTAAAACTCCAGCGCTGCAAGGTTTGAAGAATTCTGCTTCTAGTGATCATACAGAGGATGATGCAGATCCCAAATCTGACTAATTTTAAGAACTTTTGAAGGAGTTGGCTCATGGCACACACCTGCATGAAATCTTCCAGAATGCCTCATACAAGACTGAAGGAACATCGACTGACATGTTGAAGACATTGCTTCATTAAATGTGGCTCTGAAAATATGAACTCTCTGAAATCATCCTTTAAAGTAGGACTTACCACCAATCTCAAAAAAAAAAAAAGGAAATAAAAGCAAAGAACTTCACTTGGCAAAGCCAGGCTTCATTTGGTTTTGTAAGTCAATAAGACCATAAAACAATTGTGAGTATCTTTGTAAATGGTGTCTCTGATTCTCCATATCTATCATTTTAAAAGTCCTTCTGTTATCACTTCCTAATCCAAAATGATCTCAGTTAAATTTTAAAATACTTTAAAACTTTTTCTGCATATGTTCCTTTTAATTTTTTATTATTTATTTATACTTCTATTTAATTGTAAATATAAATTATAAATATACATTTATTATTTAATATAATATCTTTTGAATTGATAGACTTTTGAAAGGGCTGAAAACAATGTTAGTCAGGTATTTGGGAAAAGAAGGCAAAAGGCTATCTTGTATTATATTTCCATAAAAGATTTCTGTCCTATTCTTGTCAATAGACTTACTCCTTTGTGAATCCAAATGACCCTATCTGGAACAAAATCATTATCCATCAACAGTTTTGATTATTAGAGACTAGTCCTAGTTTTAATGATCTGCAAAGCAAATATTTTACAACTTCTTTGAAATGCAAGTACCATTAGAAAAACCATGCATCATAAGGCCTGTGAGCTATATATTCACATAGCCAGCTTAGATATCTGATTCTCAATACTGACCTGCAGTAGTTTTAAAAAATAAAAGGCAATTTTTGCCAGCTTTATAAACTTCAGTGGGACCACCTGATGCAATAGCTCTTACGCTATAAGTATAAATGAACATTCAGTTTTTCAAATCAAAACGTTGTATTTGTGTGTATGCTTTGAATCCTAGTAGTTTCTAAGGTCATAGAATAGTAAAGAAGCAAAGTGGGAAAATATATATTCAATCAGTATCAAACTGCACTTATCATTTTACACAATTTTTTGAATATTTCATTTCCCACTTTAATGTAGAACCCTTTGAGCATAACATCTCTATTTTTGTTTGATCTCCACAGATGGAACAATTGAGTTAGTTGTATGACTTTCACCAACCTATTGGCCATGATATTATACCCACATCTAACAAGCATTCTTCTTATTCCTTGTTTCTCTTGGAGCCCCTGCTGGATTTTCACTGATTCCTTGTTCCTTTTATCCTACAAGAAATACTTAAATTAGATATGAAAATACAGATAGAAGGGAAAAGAAAAGATACGATGCACAAATGGGTATATTAAAAGAAAGCATTAAGGACAACCAGACAAGGGATATTTGCAGTGCTAAGTGAGAATTTCTCATGAAACATGTGTTAACATTATAAAAGAATGCTGTCTTGTGTTCAATATGATTAGTTTCCCATTTCACTCAACCTCCCTTGCCATACTCCTCGAAAATTATTAATTCAGAAACTGCCACTCTAGATTCAGCCATCCTGGATGTTTATCTCAAATATTTTAATAGTTTGTTTATCATTTATCTTCTTTATTTTGCTTACCATTTAGCTATCTCTGTTGTGTCTGAGATCATAAAGAGTAATGACTAAAAAGCATAAATGTTGCAGCTATCCTGCCTTTCATCTTTTCCTGCTCAATTTTGTGAACCTGGTCAAAACCATTTCATCTCTATTTACGTCAATTTCTGTATATGAATAATGGGAAAGATAATAATAGAAACATGCAAAGCTATAATTATTAGGTTAGAATTTAGTAGAATGCCTGAATATAGAAGATTGAATATTGAATATAGAAGATTGGAGCACTTAGTGCAGGACCTAGAATATGAAAAACCCAAACCCAGTGTCATCACGTCAGTTCTGACATGTCATGAGCCATCTACTGGATTTCAGGGTCTGTAAGCCTTTATAAAAGTAGTCAAATATCCCTTCCTTGGAGGAACTGGTGGATTTAAACTGCCAACTTCATTTTCAGTGACTAGCAGCTCAATTTTAACCTGAAGGCTCCACCTGAAACACAATAAATAAATGTGTTAGTCTGGGTAGACTAGAGGAACAAATTCTTAGACGCACATGTGGGATATAAAGAAAAAGGTTTCTATGCAAAAGGAATGGAACACTGAGAAAGCATTCCAACCATGTCCAATTCAAAGTCATAAGTCCGATATTAGCCTATATGCCCAATACCAGTCTATAATATCTCCTTCTGACTCACAAAGTCACAGGTCAGTGGGTGCAGAATACCGGTGCTGGCAGGAGTCTCCCCATGGCTCCTCGCTTCCAGGGCTCAGGTTCATCAACAGCATCCAGTGGTGGCAGAAGTAAGATCGCTGGCAGGGGTTTCCATGTGGCCTCTCCAGCTTCAGAGGTCTGGCTCCATCAGGGCAAAGCTGCGTGACTTCTCTGGCGCCTCAGATGCTGCTATCTTGTCTTGTCCGTGATTCATCATCTCTGAGGCTAACTCCCCAAAACTTCTCATCTTCATGAGGGAAATATCGCAAGATTTCCCAGAAGTCTCAGGAGAAAGCCATGCCCAAATAGAGGCCTCATTGGCTACTTAATGACTATCTCCAGATTGACAGTCTATTCTCCACCCTTACATTTAAATCTTGAAATTAACATAAGCACATGACTGCCACAGTAGCATATTAATATCAGATCTATGTTTAAATGGTTGTTTTCTCTTATGTAAATTATTTCTTTCTAGACTCTTGTGGAATCAATGATGTTATCTCTAAATATGTAGATAATATAACAATGCTTTTGAACAAAATATGAATAGCCTCAATTCATTGCAAATTGAATTGTTTTGAATTTCATTTTTATTTTTGTCAAGTTAATGAAAAATATTAGTATATAAGTTAATCTAATCAGTTTTTGATATAATAAAAGAATATTAAGAGGATGAACCAAAAAAAGAGAAGGAATCATGTAGATAAATGTGGAAAAAATAATTCTATGTCATATGAAAGTCACCAAAGAGTCAAGGAACAAGCGAAAAAAAATCTGGACCATCTGACAGGCCGAGTAACCAGAAAACCATTCTCTATATATCTAGTTGAATCAGATAGAGATAACATGAATTTTGCTTAATGGAGGAATATCAGTTGCTTAATGGTGAAGCACGGGTTGTCATGATGAAACTGTAGTTAGAATTATGTGCATTCTGGGTGATTCTGATGAAACCTGTAGAAGAATTAGAATGCATGGGGAAAGCTATTGCCATGAACATAATATCACTATAAATGTGAACCATGAATGTACTGCTGGTGAGGATTTAAAAGGACATTATGAGCATATTATTAGGCACTTGAGGTAAAATTGTGTCTCTTATACAGTAAAAAATAAAACTTGCCAGAATTATGTTTTGGAAGTTATAACTTATAAGACTTGACCTTGAATATCTGAAGCAACTTCTAAACAAGATTTTAAAGGTGTCTTTTGGTTTCTCATTGCTGCCTATAGTAAAATGCAAAAGAAAAGATTGATTAAGAAAGTAACAACTGATCATATAGAAAACTCCATTATATAAATTAAGGAGAAAGCTTTCCTAGAGCTCTCACCAATAGAGTGACAACACAATCTAAATTAAAGAGATTAAGTCTCTGGCTGGTGGTATGGCAGTCATGCACCGGATGTCAATTTCATGATAGGGATGTAGGGGTGGAGTCCAGCCTACTGATATGGAGATAAACAATGAGTAGCCAATGAGACCTCTGTGTGGGTATGGCTTTCTCCTGAGAATTCTGGGAAGTCTCATGGTATTTCCCTTGTGGAGATGAGAGATCATTTTCTCAGTTGTTGGGCTTCACTTTACTGACAAGACAGGATGGCAGCATCCGAGAAACCAGAAGAGCGGGAGGAGAAGCCACATGGCCTTAACCTGATGAAATAAGACGTCTGATGCCACAGAGAGACCCCTGGTAGTGTTGAGATGTTTCTACCGCCAATGGAAACTGCTGATGGACCCTGAGTCCTGAAATTGAGGAGCTATAAGGGAACCCCTGCCAGAACTGGGACTCTGCACCCACTCTCCTGTAACTTTGTGAGTTGGAAGGAGACTTCTCAGACCTATGGGCTACTGATGAACCTATGACTTTGAACTGGACTAGGTTGGGATACTTTCTCAATGTTCCATTCCTCTTGTATATCAACCTTTCCCTTGAATCCATATGCATGTTAATGAATTTGTTTCTCTAGTCTTATTGGACTGACACAGGTCACTATACTTAACTATCAAATAATGCTGTGATATTTGGATGGTTTTTGTTTCAAATTAGCACTTCTGAATAGGGATGGAGGCAAGCCTGTCAATCAAGTGATAGCTTGATGACAACTCCTTGGGATTTTGGCCTTTTGCTGTGAGGGTAAGGGACCGTGCCCCTTAAAATTTCTGACTTACTAGGATTCTGTTACTGCTCTTTATAGTAACTGCTGATGCTCAAGTTTGTATCCCAGAGACTCTGTATTCATTTTCCTGTGATCGCTTTGCTTACTGGATCAACATTCTGTCTCATGGACAGTGGCTACTGGAGTTTGAAGAGGGATTTATGGATTAGCATCAGACATGTGGACTTCAGTTGCACTAGCCAGAGATGGCTTCTGTATATGTAATTATGTCTTAATATAATTCTTTTTCTTAACATAGATGTGTGTCTCTAGATCTATCTCTATAGAAAGTCCAACCTAACACAAAAACCTATCAATTTAAACTGGAAGAAAATGAGTAAAATTGAAATGAAGGAAATCATTTGTCTTCTTGGAATTTCACATGTAGAAAACAGGACAATAGAACTTCTTGCTTAAACATTTGGTTTTCCCGTATGTTAAGGATTAAAGTGGCAGATGGACAATGAGTACTCCCTCAATGCAAAAACATTGATTTCTAATAACCTAGTATTCAGTGAAGCTCACTTTCCCAACATGATCACTGAAGACCGAATGGTTGCATCAGCAAAAGTGGTGAAGAAAGCTGACATTGTCTGAATATTAAAAGATATAGTGTCTGGGTGTTAAGGGTTTGAAGATAAATAAGCATTCATCTGTGTGGAAAACAATAAAGCCCAGAAGTAAGAAGCACACAGGCCTGTGTGATCACAAGGTGTCTACAGGATCAGGTATCAGACACCAGAGAATCTTATACAGTCATTTTGAAGCCAACAAGTTGGGGCAAAGTAGAAATCCAAAGTCCATCTGTAGACAATTGGATATGCTCTCACAGAATGATCACAAGGAAGGGGTGAGTCAGCCAGGGTACAATATAGCACTGACAAAGCATATATCATTCCTCTAGTTTTTTAATACTTCCTCCACATCACTATCATGACATCAGTTCTACCTGACAAATCCATCCAGGTAGACCAGAGCATGTACAGAGGCAAGAGCTCTCAACAAACGAAAACCAGGACAGATAAACCCTCCAGAAACAATAATGGGGATAAAAATACCATGGTGGTAGGGGGAAGGTGGGGAGAAAGGGAGAACCAATTTTAATGATCAACATTTAACACATCTCACCCCCCTCCAGGGTGATGGACAACAGAAGTCTGGGTGAAGGGAGGCAGTAGATGGTGTAAGATATGAAAATGATAATAAGTTGCAATTTATCAAATGTTTATGAGGATGAGAGGGGAGGGGAAAAAGGAGGGAAGGAGGAAGGGAGAGAAAAAATGATGAGCTGATACCAAGGGCTCAAATAGAAAGAAAATTTCAAAAGGATGATGACAATGTATGCACAAATGTGCTTCACACAATCATAGGGATTGCTATAAGAGTTGTAAGAGCCTGCAATAAAATTATTCATTAAAAAACCACAAGCCTTGGAGCATTTCTGATATCAGCACATCCATATAAAAACCAGAGCGCTGAGCTCCCTCTATTTCAGATTATGTAAGATATTTCTTTGTTTTAAATGTGAGAAATTCACCTGCAATGTGTAACAATGTTGAATATCTACCACCTTGATTACAGAAGTACTTACCATTCATTTAGGCCACAAGGATGGGACTGTTGCTCAAAGCTGAAGGAGTAGGGTTCCCATGCCTTAAGCCAACAGAATAAGACCAGTATCCAAGAGATTGTTCGTCATGTCCAAGGGCCAAAATGGAGGAGTTGTGGTCATTATTTCTGTGCACTGAAACCATAAGGGCACCCAAAACCAAAGAACAATGCAACCAAAAGGAAGTCAGATAGTGAGGTGTTTGTTTTAAGCCAATCATTGTTGATATATAATACAAACAGAGTAGCCATCTTAGCAAAAATGAGAATGAAAAAACAAGCTTACCAAGGAACCAAAGAATAAAAGAACAAAAGAACACAGTTATGGAACTTCCCTTATTGGCAGTCTAGAGAAAAGGCACCTTCTTAGAGAGCAAATGTTTAACCTTATGATACAAGTTTAAACAATATCTGTCAGAGTAGATTTCCAGGTTTTTCTCCATAGTCTGTCTAATTCTAGAATCTCTCCTGAAATATATCCACCATGTGTGAATGAACCTGATGGTATTTCAAATACTAGAGGAATATCTTCCATCATCATAGCAACATTCAAGCAACTACCATGTGATATATTGGCATATTAGTGGTGACACACTAAAGACTAACTAATGCAAAAATTATTTGTAGATTTTAATCAATAAGCAAAATTCCTTTGTAATTATTTCTGATTAGAATGTGAATATTGGAACAAAGAAGAAAGTTGTTAATTGGTTGCGTGTGTGTGTGTGTGTGTGTGTGTGTGTGAGAGAGAGAGAGAGAGAGAGAGAGAGAGAGAGAGAGAGAGAGAAAATACTGGAGATCACATGATAAATTTAGCAAGACCAGAACTTATTCAAACAAATACAATGTTCCAACAATGTAAATAATTATTATACAGACATTTCAAAAGCTAAACCATATAGGAACACTATTAACTCTATCTATGAAACAGATAATAGAGAAGCCTTACTTATGGTATCAGTGAGATGAAACAAAGAATCAACTTTAGAACAGACCAACAATTACACATATGGAATTTTGAGTTGGAGATGAAGAAAATAAAACCAGTCAACAAATACAGGAAGTTACAATCTTTAAAGTAATCCACCTGAATTTGAAGACCACGTCAGAATAGAAGTAATGCACTTAATACTAAGAAGGTTACATTTTATGTCAATTTAATAAAGCTATTTGAAGATAAGAATGGAGTCCAATCTATCAATCAGGACAAAAGTTGATGTTATGTCCTTAAAGTATGGATTTTGTTTTGCTTGTAAAATAGGCACTGGGGACCATTGTTTGCACACTCACTCAAGCCTTTGCTTTCTGGTTTGTCTGGTTTCTGCATCTATATCTGGATTTGGTGGCTGTGTCACATGCTAACTCTGGGAGGAGTGGTTCACTAATTTGTACTTGCTGTCCTTGGATGTATGAACCTTGTCACCCATTGACCTGTGGTCTCCCAACTTCTTGTGTTTCCATCCTGCTTCATTCTCCAGCTACCATCTTATGTATGGACTTTAGTTGGACATCTCTCAGTCCATTTCTTGACATAAAGTTATTTCTTAATATAGTGTTCTTTATTATCCATTTATGAGTGTCACTGGTTTTATTTCTCTAGAAAATTCAGCCTAACAGTAATACTAATGACCAAAGACCAGTTGAGTTGTGAGATGACATCAAGCACATGCTATATGAAGAAAACAAAAAAAATTGCTATGCAGACAAAATACTCAAAAAAGATAAAATGATGTCAAAAGAGATTCTGGAACCGTTTTCTTCAATGTAGAGAAACTAAAGTGGATACAAATAATTCAACTCATAAAAAATGTATTAGTATTATTGCAAATCATTGGTATTCCAGAATAATTAATTGTCATCATGAGGAAACTGTATAAATCAAGAGAACATTTTTTGGGATTACTATGTGATTGAAAATCAAGAATTGATAGCATCATGGTACTCTCATTCCACTATAATGCTTAAAATACATGCTAAGAAACTATGAAATGATATCTTATTCAAAAGAATACTGAATCGGTATAACAGGAACACTGATGTACAACTTTAAGTTTACACATGACATATTGAAGGTGAAGATCCTTAAAGCACTTTCTTATGAAGATAAAAAGCTTTCCGTATGGATTCTATCTGAATAATAAAATCACAGCAAGAACACTGAAAGACATCATACCATATAAAGAACATGTAAAGCTTGTGAAGATTTTATTCTACTTGGAAATGTACATCAACACCCATTGTAGCAGCAGTCTGAAAGTCAAATTTTATAGCTAATTAATGAACATGTCCCTTTGAGGAGTAAGCTGCACCTTAGTCAGGCATCCCATTTTCAGTTACCACATTTAAGCTGGGAAATTAGCAAGCAGTAGCAGAGATGAACTAGTGTATTTAAATTATCATAGAGGACAATAATATGGAATATGCCATAGGCTGTTGCAAGATAAAAGAACAAATCTTTACTTATAGAAGTCAACTCTTTTGAATTGATAATGACAGGACTTAATTCCATGGACTATGGAGATGTCATCAGGAGGATTCAAACCCTTGAAAAAGACACTGCAGTGAGCTGGGTTCACTAGAGAAGAAAAAGTTGAAATGTATTGCTATATCAGAGCACACATATATACATATGTATTCATGTGTATATATAGATATAAATCTGTCGTGTTTGTGCACATGTGTGTGTGCAAGAAAAAGTGAGAGAAAAAGATGGATCTATAACAAGAAAATATGTACCTATGTCAAGAGAATTTCTCGCCCATTTTTCAAAATTAGTAAATACCAAATTCAACTAAGGGTAGTTGTTGGGCTTGATGTTTCTCTCAAGTTATTTCCTTTCAATTAATTGAATTCTGATTTCAAGAGGAATGTGGCATCCTAACCTAATCATTTTACAATTGACTTATTGCTTAGAGCAGAACCATCATGGAGTTAATTTGATGATAGGAGAATATTAGGCCTAATGCCAAACCATTGAGAGTCCTAGCTCAAATAACTTGATACAAAATATTCAACTATTAGAGTTAACCCCTTATCAATTCATACACATCTCTTTACATATAATCTCTAAATTAAGATAATTATATAGTCACACTTTTACTTAATATCATATGGATAACTGTGTAAAACTGAAAATTTACTATGCTGTAATCCCATAATATTCTATAATGAACTAGAAAAACAATATAGATACATGCATACAAGGCATAAATATAGCAATTACAATTTTTGTTTCTGCAACTGATCAAGCGGTTATAGATAGTATTTAAGACTACCTTTTTCAAAAGCATTTTACAATCCCTTTTTCCTAACAAACACCTCATTTGTTCATGGTTCTTTGCCTAACGTGGTGAATCAAACAGTCATTTCTGAAGGGTCTTGGCCATGAGTTGTCATGGCACATTTGGGCTGCTATAATTTTCCATTGGTATTAATCACTGGACATGGCAGGACTAAGAAGCATCCTAAGGATCCTGCATGGTTCCAAATATGCATTGTCAATTGCTTATTTCTATTCGGTAATACCAATGCAATTTCCCCCTTGGTAATCAGGATTGCGCCATTCAGTTCAGTAACACCATTTTCTCTACCTGAGGGAATAAAGAGACCAATATGGTTAGGAGGCATTCTTAACTTTCAGTTCAAGAAAATCAGCATTTTGTCTCCAGATGAGAGTCTTCCTCATTTAGAGTCTCAGGCTCCAAAACTTCCAACCATAATAGTAAAAGAAGAAAAAAACAGAAACATATCTCTGTCACCGGGAATAACAGTGAATGGCACTGTTCCAATTTGCACCTGTGGTTTTTCACTTGTGAATCTTGGCTATTAAACAAACAGCCCCATATGATGAGCATTGGTCTAGAGAATAAGCGACCTCCAAAAAAACATACCCACCTAGCTGGTACTATAATGGTAGCCTTGGCAAGTTACTCCGCCGTTTTGTCAAGTCAACTGCTTCATGATGAGGAGACTATTGGAAGACGGGGGAATTCTCATCAGTCTGAGCCCATTGCCATATTTCACTTCCATGGAAGTGAGTTCCTTTATATAAGGTGATGCTGTTTGTGATATCATGCTAGCAGACTATACATTGTGTAAATCCACCGATGGACTTATTGGCAGAAGCATTGCATGCATGGGTGGAAAATCCATATCAAGACTATGTGTTCATTCTGGTAAGAATGAAATGCATCATTGTCCATAGTGGAAATCATCTTATGTAATCGACCTGCCACCAGATCACCGGGTGATCTCCGTAAGAAATTTTCCTGTATTATGTGATCAATGTTGGTCTCTGATTGGAAATTCCTTAGTGACAATATACCACATAAACCCTGGTGAGTGAAAGGCCCTATTTTGGAGCCTATGCATAACCTCCACTCCTGCCACAAAGACATTATTTTCTTAAGATCATTGGTTAATGACAGGAGTAGCTGGGTAACAGGATGCCTGTTTTCAACCAAAGCTGTCATTCTACCCACGTAATTGTTAAAAATCTCGATAGGTGGAATAACCTTTTCATAAGAATTTGAATAAGAGACACATTTCTTCACATTTTGGCCCATTTAGAGAGGTTTTACTATATATCTTTTCATGACATCTCCTTGTCACCAATTTTCTAATCACATTTCTTCCCAGAGCAGTTAGATAAACCATTGGAGTCATAGGTCATTAAATAGTGTAGAGTCACGCATATGGCCATGTCTCCTAACAAAGCAACATGAATAACTGTGAGCATCACAGAAATGTGTGCCTGTTGAGATTATTTCCTCTTACTGCTGTTCCTCTTACCGAAGGCACTGTAGGTTTGGTGCCCTCCACTTTTAAGGTGCACCTGCATAACATGTTGAATTATCTATAAGCCAAACTTGGGGTTTCATTTCCTCTGTAGCCCATCCTATTGAGCTGTCTATGAGGCCATGTGCAGACTGGGAGAAGGAAGATAACATGACAGAAGTGAAACCCAGACATATTTGACCCATTTTCTCATGCAACTGACTCGTGGCTTCAACTCCTCTGATCTCCAGAACTCATAAGTATCACTTGTATTTAATGAGAGAGGCTGCTATACATGCTCAACTTTATGACTCTATGGATCAGAACATTCCCAGTATCTCAACCACTAACTAAACCTTCTTCATTTAATCCTTCATCTCTATGTAACAAACCCATACTGAGTGATTTCTGTTGTGTATAATCCTTATGAACGTGTCAACAGAAATTGTGTTCCCTTGTCACCAGGAGGAATATTTTCAAATAAGAAGAAATTGCTCCCAATAGTATAGAGTAATAACTGTTAGGTTGATGTAAGCTTTGATATGAAGAGTGCATGGATTGGTGAACTCCTGGGGCTACTTAGTAAGGTTGCTGATTTAACAGAGTTTGCAAGGTTAGACCTTCATATATGTAATTGGAATTGGCCTTCCAGGCTCCATGTGGACTCATAAATGGCTTAAAATGGAACATACAAACTTAGGTCATTATCTAGTATCTTTCTTAAAGAGAACATAATTTAGTTTTTATATGTTGGTGATTAACACTATTAATTTTTCCCATGAGAGAAAAACTTTCAATTCAATCTTGTAAAGCACAATATTCTTTTGAGTTGAAACAACTTGAGGCCAGTGTTTTTTTCTTTGTTTGTTTCACTTTTTGGGTTTAAGCTTGCTATATTTCAAGATAATAAATCCAATATGTTTTGTTTAGTGGATCTACAGAATGAGGACTTTTGACATTGCAGGACCTCTCCACATCTCTTGATGATGTGATTCTATCAGACACCAAGTTTGGTTAAAATGAGACATAAAATTTAATGAAATAAATTTTTAAAAAATTGTTTCACATATGAAAATGAAATGAGAGGGAAATTGTTTATAGTGTTATAAATATTCCATTTCATATGTGATGAAATTATACAGCAGCCAATATTTTTGCTGTTGATTTTTCTTCCTTGTATGTGTCTATTTAGGGAACAATATATTGGACCTAAATGAATACTTCCCAGGCCTCTGGCTCATACCTACAGGGTGTGCTGCACAGTTCGGATCAAGGAGCATGTGCCAGGGTCTGCATGGAATCACTCTCCATCTGCTGCCCAAAGGCACTGCTCCGAGGAGAACTTGTTTATTACCTTTTACCCTCTGCCAGCTCCAGCACCTGGATGTAGTTTAACTTAGTCACTAGGCTGCATTTTAAGCAGAAACCTGACAGGAAAGAAAAAAAATATATCAAGGGGAACTGCAAAGTGTTTAATTTTTTTTTCCTTTATGGCTGGCATATCAGCAGTATTTACTTGATGAGAATTTGACTTCCAATATAAACCCAGGGTTTTTGTAATTCTTGTCCCTGTAATAGTCACTCTCTAGACTAAAATCTCATTATGTGATATTTACAGGATGTTGTTCATTTCTGTACAGGTGAGAGTTGAGCAATAATATGTCACCTCAATGACTGCACATTTGCCTGGGTCAATCATGACACTGACCTGGTGGTTTGGGTCCAGTGGAGCTCAGAGTCAGAAATGACTTGATAGCAGTGCGTGTTCTTTGTTGGTTTGTTTGAGTTTGCTCGTCCTCCTGTATATAAGACCTAAGGTTTGGGAGGATTAACCTTCTGATGCAACTTTCTTCAGGGTACATATGCACAAAATATTTTCTTTGCATTAAACAGTTTTTCTCTTGTTCAGATACTTATAATAATTGATCTAAACATCTAGAGTACATGATCCTAAGGTGGTATAGTGGAAAGATTAAATATTGCATGAAGCATTTACATATGAAGTAATTATTTTTGAGAAATATGTATAAAATATCCATTGTTTTTCATTTCATAGTACTACATATATGAAATGTCACATTTTCTGGTTTTATTGAAATAACATGTTGGGGGACTATAAATGTTCAGTATTGTATTTATCAATTTTAGTTGTATATCAATTATCTATTGCTCTTGTAATACATTACCACAAATAGTGACTTCAGACGACACAAAATTATAATTTTACAACACATTAGGAGAGAAATTTGGTCTGGGTCTCTTTGGGCTAAAATCCAGGTTTTCGTAGTGCTCTATTCTTTTGGGGGTTATATATTAGACTCAGTTTTTATCCTTTTTATCTTTGGAAACTTCTCCTATGTCTGGACACATATCCCTCTTCCTCCATTTTTAAAATCAATACCATATTAGGTTCCTGGTAATGTAGCATGATTTGTCCTTTCAAGAACACTGTGATTATGCTGAACCCACATGGACAAGCCATGATAATCTCTCTCTTTATTAAGATCCATAGATTACCTGTCTTTAATCACCTTTGCAATTTCAATTCTTTTTTAACATGCAAGTTGACCTTGGCACAGGTTCCCAAGATCAGAATGTAGACCTCCTAGAAAGGGCGACATTATTCTACAATCATACGGTTTATGAGATTGATGGCTTTTCCTATTAAGCTTTCTGTGATCGCATAGTGTTATTCTCACATATGAGTGCTTCCCATCTTTCAGGTACTGTGCTCCACAGCTGTTCCTTCACAGAGGGAGGACCATCACTGGGATTAATGAGTGATTCCCAAGCAGGAACATATGCTCCTTTGACAAGAGAGAGAGATTTCACCTTGGAACATTTTTGGGGAGCAGATCTTAGTTCCTGTCAATGGTAGCAGGGTCATGGTACCTCTTCTAGTAGTATCGAGTTAAGGAAACCTTCCCTGAGATCACTAATGCTTTCTCATTTAAGTCGCCGGCTTCATCTCATTTTCATCTGACTACAAAGACGGATCCTTTAAATATCAAAGACCAATGATGGGATGGGGTAGGAGTGGATGAGATAATTTGTGGTTTATGAACTAAATTATTTGAAAGCTTTAGTCATTGTCTAGAAAGGAAGTGTGTAAAAGGACATATTCCAAACCCTCTCTTATGTGCATTCTATTTTACCTTCTCATGTTTTCTTTCTTCTGCTATATTAATCTATAAATAAAGAGGAGGGATGATACTCCAAGATACATGGTTTTTTGGGGCTACATTTCTTACATTAATAGCAAAAGTTCTTTAGAAACTAGGTCGCTACCATGTGTAGTTCACTTATCTGCAAGCTATTTTTTTTCTTTCAGAGAAGGCCACAGACATATAAGGAGCATGGTTTTCTTTAGTAAATCTTTTATATGGTTTGAATACTGGTTCCAGCTTCCCCAAATTTATATATACCTATATTTTTTTCTCTGCACTTTAAATATGGCCATGTTTGGAAAAAAAGTTTTATTATATTATGCTAATGAAAGCGTATTAAATGATAAGATTCCTGGTGGTATCGGGTGAGGAGCTGGGCAGCCATCCACATGGTCGGCGGTTTGAAACCCTCCCAGGCTCCATGGTCGGCGGTTTGAAACCCTCCCAGGCTCCATGTGCTTTCTACTCACATACACAGTGACAGGCTAAGAAGCCACAGGGGGAGTCACTTTATGGCAACGCATTTGGCTCAGCTTATTAAATTATAGATACACACACAGAGTCACTACTATTAAGTTGATTCTGATGCTTAGCCATCCTACAGGACAGAGCAGAACGATACCTGTTGTTTTCTGATGCTCTAACTCGGTGGTTCTCAACCTGTGTGGGAGTCTAATGACCCTTTCGCAGAGGTCGCCTGCTTCAAAATAGCTGCAAAATCAAAGTTATGAAGTACCAACAAAAATAATTTTATGCCTAGGGGCGCCACCATACCATGAGGAGTTGTATCAAAGGAACGCAGCATGAGCAAGGTTGAGAACCACTGCTCTAGCTCTTTGTGGGAGTAAAAAGCTTGTGCTTCTTCCTAGGGTCTTAAATTGGTGGCCTTGTAGTTAGCAGTTCAGCATAAAAACACTATTTTACCAAGATTCCTCACAAGAGCTCTTTTCCGAGTGGTGTTTTTCTAAAATGAAGTAAAAATTCAGAGACATACATTCATTATGGCAATGTGCGTGTTTGTGTGTCCATATGAGTATCTCTACAAGTCAAGGCAAGCAATGTCCAAGTTTACTAACAATAATAGATCCTCTGGCATAATCACTGCCCTAACCTCCTCTTCTAGCCTCCAAAATTGTGGATCCATAATTTTTGGTTACTTCTGTTATTGTGTTAGTCTGGGTAGACTAGAGGAAATAATTTCATAGACACGCATGTGGATATAAAGAAAAGGTTTATATGCAAGAGGAACAGGAGATTGAGAAAACATCCCAGCCCAATCCAGTTCAAAGTCATAAGTCTGATACTAACCCATATGCCCGAAATCAGTCTATAATGTCTCCTTCCAACTCACGAAGGCACAGGTCAGTGGGTGCAGAATCCCGGCGCTGGCAGGGATCTCCCCATGGCTCCTCGCTTCCAGGACCCAGGGTCCATCAACAGCATTCAGTGGTCACAGAAGCAATTCATCTCTGACAGGTGTCTCCACATAGTTTCTCCAGCTTCAGAGGTCTGGCTCCATCAGGGCAATGCCATGTGGTCTCTCTGCCAGTTCCTCCAGCTTCTCAGATGCTGCCATCTTGTCTTGTCTCTGATTCATTGTCTCTAAGACTAACTCCCAACAACTGAGGAAGATAGCTTCTCATCTTCACGAGGGAAATATCGTGAGATTTCCCAGAATTATCAGGAGAAAGGAGGCCTCAATGGCTACTCAATAGCTATCTCCAGATTAACAGGCTAGACTCCATCCCTACATTTCAATCATAAAATTAACATAAGCACGACTGCTACAGATATTTTAACACTAGAGCACTAAGGGACATGAATTGTATATGATATATATATAATAAAATATATAATATATTATATAATAAAATAATAAAATAAATGATATATTAAAGATATAAAATAATAAGAGATATATATTAAAATATTATTGATGGCATAGTGAGGTTACACCGTGGGTAGGTAAGCACAAGGCTATTCCAAACTGATAGTTATTCCATAGTAGAAAGACCTTATGGTATTGAAAACTCACAGGGACAGTTTTTCCCTGTCCTACTGGGTTGCTAAGAATCAGAATAGATTTGATGATAGTGAGTTGATATATGCTACAGGGTACCACCAAATAGATGGAATTGTAGAGTGCAGCTTTTACAGCACACATTCTTCCTACAAGGCAAGCATTGAACAACTCACTCTGAGTTAGTGTACCCAGTGGTTATTGCCTGAGAAGTTTCTTTCAGGTCACAGTGAGTTTTTTTCATTAAAGCAGTTTTGCTCAAACTTCTTTTTTGTGATGGCCAATTTAGAGAACAGCGTATGGCTGTGCAATTCTGTTTCTTTCTTGGGAAAAGTGTTATAGAAATTGCTGTGATATTGACACAGCTAACAAAGACTGTACTATTGGAAAAAACTAAAGCGTATGAGTATCTTTCACTTCAACAGCGGTGAAATGTTGATTGATGACGACCCCAGACTGGATGCCCATCAACTCCCCAATGGACTAAAATGTTGACTCATAGTACCTTTGGAGTTCATTCCACCATGTTAGACTGTTAATCAAGCTTTCTATTTAGAGGTTCTGAAAAGATTGCGTAACAATGTGTGACAAAAAAGGTCTGACTTGTGGCAGAAGGGGGCCTGGTTTTGTCACTATGACAATGTACCTGCTCATGCAGCCATTTCAGTGTAGCAGTTTTGGGTAGAAACAGCATACGTCTCTTGCCCCACATATCTTACTCACCTGACCTTGCTGTGCACAACTTCTTTAACAAATGAACAAAACATGAAAGGAAAATAATTTGACAACTTAGAAAAGGTGAAGGAAAAAAAAAAAAGAGGGAGGTGCTGTGAATCAACCAAACAGATGAGTTTGAAAATGTTTCCAAGAATGAAATTGCAGATATGACAAATAATAATTAAGGGCAATGAAGAGTACATTGAAGATGGTACAGTTGTTTTGTACAATAAATAAATAGCCTTGAGGAAAAAAAATCCCTTTTCAGGGTGAGCAGGACACCCTTCTACATGTCTCTCTCTTGATTGTTGCCGTTCTCTTCATTAGCCCTCGACCACCTCCCGGAGCAGCATCTCAGACACCATTGCTAGAGAAAGACTGGTTGAAACTTCCACCAATCTTGGATTCATGCAACACTCTTCCCACTGACTCTGCACCCACCAAACTGTGCTCTTCTGACTTTCTGCCTCACCTTTCTACGGCATAGACCTATAAGGCCCTGACTATCATGGCACCCATGGACTTGAGTTGGACTGGGTATGTTATGCCTTCTTGATCTAAAATTACTTCTTTATATGAAGTTCTTTCTTATACGTGTCATTAATTTTGTTTTTCTACATCAGTGGTTCTCAATCTTCTTAATATTGTGACTCTTTAACACAGTTTCTCGTGCTGTGGTGACCTTCTCAAACACAAAATTAGTTTCATTGTTACTTCATAATTGTAGTTTTGATGAAGCAGGCAACCACTGTGAAAGGGTCATTCGAAACTTAAAAGGGTTGCAGCTCAGAGGTTACAAACTCTATTCTAGACTATTTAACCTGGCAGAGTAACCAATTAGAATAAATTTCTCCTATCCAAAGAAATTTAAAAAAAAAGGAGAAAGAAAGGGAAGAAGTCAAGAAGGAGGCATGGGAAGAATGACAGGGAGAGAGAAGGAGCAGGGAAGAGAGAAGAGAAGAAGAGAGTTGGGAGAAGGAAAATGAGGGGTAAATAAAGGAAAGGAGGAAGCAGAAAGGCACCAAAGGAAATTTAAATGATATTTTCATAAGGGCATATTTTCTTTAATAACTCCATGTCTTTTGAAGCAACCAATTCAATTCTTTGTATCAAACAGTGTCTAGCACACTCTAATATAAGTTTAAAGAAGTAATATGGAACTGGAAATTGGAATATAATGAAGAGAAGTGGCATCCCTATAAATTGACTAGAGCATTATTTAATGCAAATCCTTGGTAATTGCTATACCAAACAGCACAAGGAAACCAGTCATTGAACTGTACATAAATTTAAAATTTGGCAGAGATTCAATTTTAAGATACCAAAGATGCTTTTTGAAGTGATTTGCTTTAGTATTGATGCAGGATGCTGTAATATATACCATATATTAAATATTAAAATGACTATTAAAATTTACAGCTAAAGTAAGTTACTTTTCTTTTTTTTTCTTTTCCTTTCTGGATGATCTATAAATATTTTTGCAAAAATTCAACCTGAAATATTCTATACTATATAAGAAAAGACATATTGATGTGTTCATTGTTTCTCTGGGATCAAAAAATTATGTGACCTAGCTTTCTATCTTCTAGATATTGTCAAACTTTTAACATTATATCTTTTTTGCAATGTCATTAAAAAATAAAGACCTTGCTCTGTGAGAATGCTGTCAGTATTATGTTACTTGCTGAAAAGTAAAAAGGGTTGACAGCATTCTTAAAATGCCCCTTAACTGACAATACATTGGAAATAGTAAAATTTAAAGTTTTTATATAGAACATGAGAAAACAATGTTATCCAATTTTTAAACCATAATACCTCAAATGTCTATTATTTTCTCCCTCTTCAGAGCACCAGCTTATACTTTTCACTGTCGTGTGCCTGAATGTTCAAAGAAATAACTGGAATAAAGTATACTCCACAATATTTGTTGAATATGTGAATATATAGTGTCTCATGTTAGCTCCATATTAATATGTCAGTAGCATATATTTTTCTTGACAATGTAGATATTTTTCTCAAAAATATCTCAAATTTCTCAAAAATATCACGATTTATTTCATTTTTATAAATAATTGAATTTCTAAAAGATTGAATAGCGCAATAATACTGTTTCAAAAATTTTGAGGTGCAGAAACCTTCCCTTTTTGTTGGTGGTCATGAATGGAGGATACACCAAAATGGGTAAAATCCCTCAGCAATACCAGTTAACACCAGATTTGAGCAGTAATGATTATTTTGTGCCTAGACTATCTGATGTACATTCAAGGTTCTCTGGGCACAGGTCCCAATTGAAAACCTGTTTCAGAATCTCTTTTGAGAATTCTCACTTCCCTCAATCACTAATTATTAGACTTCAAACATCGTAAACTTGGCATTCTTGGATCTTGAATACTTTATCATCTATTGAGCAAGAGAAAAAGGTGTAAGACTTAATTATGGCTGCCTTGAGCACACATGTTGAATTGGAGTGGGTTTAAGGAAACAATATTGAGAAACACAGAAATGGAACCATACCTCTATGGGAGTGAATTTCCTGGGCCAGTGAAATACTTATCAAATATGTTTTACACAGCAAAACTAAGATTGATGGTATTGATTGTTTTCAAAATAAAATAGTACCATATTTTTCAGGCCATAAGACGCATGCAGTACAGTCCCAAATCAAGCAATTTTTCCTGCGTCCCTCAGTATTTTTAAAAAGTCCTGATTTTTCGAAAGAATACAAGACAACCTAGGGAACAACGGGTGAACAGGAGGGGAATATACCTTCCCTTACCTCCACCCCCACCCCCTCCTCACCCCCCTCAATGGTGTCCTGCTTTACCAATGTTAAAATCTGTTCACTTTACCATAGATGCATCTAGTTTTTAGAGAAAGAAAACAAGGAAAAAGTATTCTGAACAAAATAGTACCAGTATACTAAAATAACTATTAAAATAAAGCAAAATATGTAATATTTAACAGTGTAAACTCAACAGTGGTGTTAAAAACCACCATGACTTTGATTAACAAATGAGGGAAGGCCTGTGCTGTTACGATCAGGTGACCTGATCAACATTGAAACTCCAGGAGGTGGGACTTCCCCCAATACAGCAATGTACAAACAGGATGCAAAGAGCAGCAGACAGAAAGCGGGTTAATGGGATCATAAACAAGTGTTCTGGGGTCCCACACCTTGAGACCATAAGATGTACCCTCGTTTTTCGCAAATGTGGGGGCGGGGAGTGCGTCTCATGGTCCAGTAAATACGGTAGATTTTAATGGGTTAATAAAGCAGTGATATAGTTGTCACTGAATTAATTTGGATTTTCACCAGGTCAAGTGTCCCACAGGGTTTTCAGAGATTGAAATTTCAAAAGTACAAGAAGATGCCCACTACTTCTGACCTTCTTCAGAGTAGATTGGAACCTACAATTCCTTGGTAAATAGTAAAGTGTCTTAAGTATTTGTACTTACCTGAGAACTCCAGTACATAATTACTCTGGGAAAAAATGCTATTTTTCTGGATTCCTTCACATCTTTCCAATACTTGGCATTGATCAAAATTAAGAGGGCGAAATACTATATTTTATCTTTGTGTTGGCAACTTTTTAAATTGTTTTCTGAAGATTTCCTTCATCATTTTAAATACATTGGTTTTATTGTGAAAAATATTTTCCTTTGCATTGATATTTTTGAATTGAAAACTATGACTTTTTTGTTACAAATTCCTCTATTATTGTCTCTGTTTTCTATCGTGGAGCAATCCTTCCCTCATCATTGTCCTTTATTGTCTTTCAAGTTTTTCTTCAATGCAGACATATTCTCTTTGCTGAAATCTGCAGCCTAATTTTTTCAGACTCCTTGTCCTCCATATCCTAATTAAGTCTGATATATAATTTTTTTGTCACTCACACTGTCTTATAGATGCAAGTCATCTTTTTTATAAATCATTTTATTGGGGGCTCATACAATTCCCATGATGATCAATACATACGTCAATTGTATGCATGCCACATTTGCACACTTTCTGCCATCATCACTCTCAAAACATCATCCCTCCACTTAGGCCCCCAGTACCAGCTCCCCATATTCCCCCCTCCCTCCCCATTCCCCCTTCCCCATGAACACTTAATAATTTACAAATTGTTGTTACTTTTTCATATTGTATACTGTATGATGTGTCCCTTCACCCTCTTCCCTGTTGACCACACTTCAGAGAGGAGGTTATGTGCAGATGCCTGCAATTGGTTCGCCCTTTTTACTCCACGCTCCAGGTACCACCACTCCTCCCACTAGTCCTGAAGGGATCATCTACCCTGAATATCCCTTGTTTCTGTCTCCAGTATACTTCCCCTGTGCTAGCTGGATTTTTAGGGTAGAACTAGGATCATGATAGTGGGTGGGAGGGAGCATTTGAGAACTTGAGGGAAGTTGCATATTTCATCGTTACTACACTGTACCTTCTGTAAAGGGATGTCAATTTAACAATTGATGGGCTTTGGATCCCAAATCTGTACTCCCCCTCTTTTATAATGGTATCATTTTTAGTTCTTTGATGCCTGACATTGGATCCTTTCAATTCCTCATGGTCACACAGGCTGGTGTACTTCTTCCATGTGGGCTTTGTTGCTTCTGAGCTAGATAGCTGCTTGTTTACTCTCAGGCTTTTAAGAACCAGATGCTATATCTTTTAATAGCCGGGCATCATCAACTTTCTTAACATTTGCTTATGCACACATATGTCATCAGTGATCATATCAGGAAGGTGAGCACGCAATGTTATCATATTTAATTCTTTAAGCCTGATAACTGATTCCTTTGACATCTCATGGTCCCACAAGCTGGTATGCTTTGTCCATGTGGGCTTTGTTGCTTCTGAGCTAGATAGCTGCTTATTTATTTTCAAACCTTTAAAACCCCAGACACTACATCTATTAATAGCTGGGCACAACTAGCTTTCTTCACCTTTGTTTAAGCATACATTTGCCTTCAGTGATCGTGTCAGGAAGGTGAGCATCATGGAATGTCAATTTAATAGAACAAAATGTTCTTGCACTGAGAAAGTACTTGAGTGGGGGGTCCAAGGCCCATCTGCTATCCTAATATTAACCCTATAAGTATATGCAAGTAGATCTATTTCCCTATCACCTATATAAATATATTCACCTATGCACACGCTTGTATTTAGACCTCTATAAAGACCCTTTACCCCCCAGTTCTTTCCTCTATTTTCTTTAACTTTCCTCTTGTCCCACTATAATGCTCAACCTCCATTGGGTTTTCAGTATTTTCTCTCTGTTGCATTACATTTGATCAACCCTATTGGGTCTCTTACACACAGCTTGTGATTGATTTTGTATCACTTGTTGTTTTCTTATCCCTGGACCTACCAATAACACCTCCTTTCCCCCTCCTCCTCTTCTCCCATGTATCCCTCCCTTGAACCATTAACCTCGTCATTTTCATCTCAAGACAGTTTATCCAGTCTATCTTATATAGATAGACCTTAAGAGACAACAGCATGTACGAAAAACACAGGCATCCTTAGGTGAAGGAACCAAAGAAAATAAAATGATGATAACAACAAAGAAACCCCAATGTCCAATATATATATGGAAAAAAATAAAAATAATAACAAAAAACCTGTTAACAGTTCAAGGTCTATTCATTGACCTCCAGGAGTGCCCCCTGGTTGAGTCAGATGGGGTTCCATACCCTAGCCCCAAAAGTATATCCTCGGCACTCCATCAGGAACTCCATGCTCTGTTGCAAGTCCTTAGTGTTTTGCCCTGGAGTGGATTAGTATCCCATTCCCTCTGTACACATTACCATCTTCAGCCCCATCCCCCCATCCTAGTTGGCCACTGTATGTAGCTTTGCATACTGCCTGGGTCTTCCCCCAGGAATTTCTGTATACAGTAGCTTTTTCCCGATGCCCCTTTTGTATTTTTTAATTAAGTTTTCCTCAGCGGGCTCATGTTGTACATGTCCTGATGAGCTTGACTTACTTCATTTAGCATACTATTGCCAGTTCATTCCATGAAGTGATGTGCTTCATGCATTCATCACTGCTTTTCAGTGCCGCATAGAACTCCATTGTATGTATGCACCACAGCTTTGTAATCTATTCATCAGTTGATGGAAATTTGAACTGCTTCCAAATCCTTGTGATTGTGAACTGTTCTGCGATGAACATTGGAGCACAGATGTTTGCTCATGGTTTTTGCTTGCCTCTTCTGGGTATATGCCTAGGAGAAGGGTTTCTGGGTCCTATGGTAGCTCAATTTCCATCTGTTTTAGATATCACCAAATCGATTTCCATAGTGGCTGTACATACCTACAGATCCACCTGTAGTGGATAAGAGTTCCTATCTCCACCACAGCCTCTCCAACACTTGTTGCTTTCTGGGTTTTTTTATTGGGCTATCCTTCAGGGTGTTAGTTGTTATCTCATTGCTGTTTTGATTTACATTTCTCATGGCTAATGAATGGGAACATTTTCTCATATATTTATTGACCATTTGGATTTCTATCTCTGTGAAACTTCTGATTAGGTTCTTTGCCTACCTCTTCAGTGGGCAGTTAGTTTTGCTCTTTTTTTGTTTCTAATCCCTTGATAACTTTGTCTATTTCTTCTATTGCTATGGATCAGCTGAAATTCTTGATGTCCATTGGGGTAAACTGGATAGGGACTGTTTTTCCAAGAATTTGTCCATGTCGTCCAAGTTGTTGTATTCATTGGAGTACAGTACTTTGTAGTACTGTGTAATTATCCTTTTGATTTCATTAGGGTCAGTTGTGATGTCCCCTCTTCCATTCCTCATTCTTGCTATTGACTTTCTTTAATTCTGCCAGCAGTTTGTCAATTTTGTTAATTCTTTCAAAGAACCAGCTTCTAGCAGCATTATTTTTTCCCGTTGTTTTCTTATTTTCCCTCTCCTGAATCTCAGCCCTGATGTTTATTACTTCTTTTCTTTTGCAATTAGTGGGATTGTCCTGCTGACTCTGCCCTACTCGTTGTAAATTTGTGCCAACATATCAGCTATGAGAAGTTCTTCTTTTTTCAAGTGTGCATTTATTGCTATGAAGCTTCCTCTGAAAACTGCCTTTGCTGTGTCTCATAAATTTTGGTATGTCATGTTTTCATTCTCATTGGTTTCTAGAAATTTTTTAATTTCATCTCAGATCTGGGCCAGTAAGCACTCCTTTTACAATAGAGTTATTAATCCTCCAAATTTTTTGCTGTTTTTTTCTTCATCTTCCTTTTGTTGATTTCCGACCTTATGTTCTGAGAGAGAGAGTTTAGTATGATAACAAATTTATGTGCTTAAATTCATGTAGATTTGTCTTGTGCCCCAGCACTTGGTCTATCTTTGAATATGTGCCATGTGGGCTTGAAAAAAATATGATTTAAAAAAAATTTGGATGAAAATTTCTGTAGATATCTATCAAGTCTAATTGTAGTATTTAAATCTCTAGCCTCCTTGTTGAGTTTCTTTCCCTGCAATCTGTCTTTCTCAGGAGTGGTGTATTGAAATCACCCACTATATTTGTTGAGACTGTTAACCGAGTGCAGGGGAGTGGATTTAGAGGATATATTGGGGATTGGGTGATCTGATCATGGCTAGGGGCACTTCTCATAAGTAGATGGGTGGGATGGAGGCCTGCCACTGTTATGCAGATTCACCACCTTCTCAGAAGGGAGGGCAGGGATGAGGTAGGAGATGGAAAATGCCTTGGGCTAGCTCCTAATGCCGGATCCCTACTGCATAGGGGGAGCGCAAATCCTCTTTACAAATAATCTATCTTTTAGTTTTCCTCTCACATTACAAACTTATCTTCTGCATTATCAGCTTCTCACTGGTATTTCCTGCCCATTTCTGAATCATGGGTTCTCAGACTTTTTTCTGTTTTCTGTTTTTGTTACAATAAATGGACTTAGCCTGAGCGCCAGTGGCGTAGTGGTTGTGCACGGGACTGCGGCCCACTGGGACGGAGGTTCAATTCCAGCAGTGGGGCTGGGTCTCCTACTCCCACCACTGGAGAGCAGTGATGCCCCCCCCCCAAAAAAAATGAATAAATGGAATTAAATTTATTTTCTCTCTTCATATCATCTAAAACTATATAATTGGATATTTGGCACCAAATTGTGAAATAAAAGCGTATTTTCTTTAATCCATTAATAACTATTAAGTGTTTACATACAAAACTTGAATTAAATCGTGATTTCAATACATTTAAATCCTGCATAAACAATTTTCTATGCATTTGTGAAGTGCATAATTACATGGGGAGGCTTCCTGACTTGTTAAATCCCTCACTCATAGTAATTAATCTTTTGGATTTTCAGAGCTTTATAAACAAATACATAAATGTTTTATAGTTCACCCAAGTCTTTTTAGGTGGTTGTACTTTTATGCTATTTTTAATTGCTACTCTTTTTAAAATATATTATTAATTGGGGTTAAGCCATACATCGCATCATTCTGTGGTTCAGTCATGTCAAGCAGTATCGTAAAATTGCTACCACAATCAATTTCCAAACATTCTTTTTGAGCTGCGCTCATTGAAATCATCTTCTTTGCCCTCTCCTCCCCCCACCACTATACCTCTGTCTCCCCAGGAACCCTTATTCTACTTGCTGCCCCTATAGGTTCATCAAACCTGGGTTTCACATACTGAAAATCTGTAACACAAATTCAAAAGCATGACCCCAAATAGCATAGCATTTCTGAGGTGAAATCTAATATGAACAATCAAAAAGAGAATAAAACAAAATACAGAAAATGTTGAAAAAC
The DNA here is from genome assembly GCA_004026705.1 of Nesogale talazaci. Taxonomy (NCBI): domain Eukaryota; kingdom Metazoa; phylum Chordata; class Mammalia; order Afrosoricida; family Tenrecidae; genus Nesogale; species Nesogale talazaci. The sequence continues at coordinate 1,522 of PVJH01023068.1, read as the reverse complement.
AGAAGAGGTCCAACATGCATCAGAGAGGGGAGCAACTGACACCGTGTTAGCTGTAGAAGCCAGGTCTACCCCCATTGACCTGCTACCCTCCTCTCTCCAATGCACTCTGTGTAGTAAGCACTCTCCTCTCACTCCTCAATTAGGGATAGAGGTGGATTCCTAGAGACCCTTTTGCTGTGCCCTTCCCATAAATGCACCTTGGGTTCCTACATCATCTGTAGCCTTCTAGAAAGGGGATTCTCACAATTTCTGCTCTGATACTAATCTCTCCTCATGCCCTGAATTTGAGGGGGAAACATGACACCCCTCTCCCACTTTTTCATACTGTAGGTAATAATCCTGGATAACATGTAGCTACTGACTTTTAAAGCTCCTTTGATCATATCAGCCTCATTTCCCCATTGGAAAACACAGTCTAAATCACAAAGAAAAACATCACATCAACAAATTATTGGTCCCAATACCCCTCAATTTAACAACAGAGCGATATCACAAAACAGTGACCCTCAAACACTCAGGAAGATTTCTATCACATTAGAACAATATTTGATGAGTCACAGTATTGCCTCCTTATCACTTACAGAGACATACACCCATGTGCTCACACCACAAGCATAAACATGTGCTCCTGCACAAACTTTGCTACCAGCCTTCAATGCTCCCCTGTCTGTGTGTGGTTAAGGCTTAAATTGGGCACAGAGAAGACAGAGGTGAAAGTCCAGAGTGCGGCACATGCTGCATGTAAAACAAAATCTACTGCCCATGCGCCCCTTCCAACTCATGGAGACCTGGAGGGCAGAATAGAACTGCTTTCTAGGGATTCTGAGAGTACATTTTGTTGAGCACAGACAGCCTCGCCACCTTGGTTTAGGACTACACTGCTGAGCTTGTTGCTAGGAATCTGGGGCTCAAGCTACTGTGTCACATGGATCCTTTGTCTTATTGATGTAAGGGAAAGAACAAAACTGGAAGAAATTCTAAAGCTTGTGAGATGAGCATCCTTGGGGATAATATGACACAACATTAAACTTATGTAACACGTGAGGATTAAGCAAAAGCATAATGGAAATTTCCTATATGCAAATTTTATAACACTTTGTCTTAAAGTGGTATCATCAAGCTATAGTTATGTAACATGTGAGGATTAAGCAAAAGCAAAATGGAAATTTCCTATAAGCACTCTTAGTCGAGTGAGAATATTATAACATTTCTGGAACCAAAAGACACAGAATTTCTCTGTATCATAATGATTTTCGTAGGCATGCCATGAAGTGAACAACTCATTTGGTTCTTGAAGTTAATTTTCTTGCTCATGAATAACTTGGAAAATATGTTTTCTACCAAAACTTTTATTTACATGGAACACGCTAAACCAACAAACCCTAACCTTACTGCCATTGAGTTGATGCCACTCATAGATTCTGTAACGGAGGGCAGGACTACCTTTGTGAGTTTCCTCCATTGTGAATATTAAGGAGCGTAAAGCCTCAGTTTTTTCTCTCCCAGAGCTGCTCGTGGTTTT
>PVJH01023067.1:0-35482 GCA_004026705.1 Nesogale talazaci | reverse complement strand
GATGAGGTCCATCCTCTCTCTCTCCCCCTCTTAGTTTGCTCTGTGATGTCTGGACAGACCCGCCACTCTCCCCAGACTATATCTTCAGTGCTGTCCTCTTTAGTATATTCTTCGAGGGAGGAGTCACCATAACTCGGATTGGGGCTGTCCTACAGTCTTCTCTGTTAGTTCGCTGCTCCATGCGGAGCACTAAGACTCAGTGCTCTGCGATGAGATCTGATCCCTTTCTCCCTTTCCTTTGGAGACATAAACAATACCCTTCCAGGGAGTAGGTTAGTGCTTTGTTCCCCCACTATCCTTGTTTTACCCCCTCACTTTTTAGTTGGATGTCATATGCATCCCTGGGTTGAGTGTGATCCCTGCCTGAGTGCCTGGACCTCGTTATGCGTTAAGTAGCTTTTTACTTATCCCCATTTTAAGCTTATTTCAGTGGAATCATGTGTCTGTCCTTTGGTGCTTGGCTTATTTCACTTAACATAACTTTCTCTAAATCTTCCCATGAGATGATGTGCTTTATACATTCATCACTGCTTTTCAGGGATGCATCGTACTCTATTGTATATGTAAGGGATTTTTGTTTTGCATTTAAAAATTATTATATTGGGGGTTAGTACAGCTCTTATGACAATCCATATATGCATCCATTGTGTCAAGCACATTTGTACATTTGCTGCCATCATCATTCTCAAAACACTTTCTACTTGAGCCCTTGGTATCAGCTTCTCTCCCCCCCCACCTTCCATAATGAACCATCGACAATTTATAAATTGTTTTTCATGTCTTACATTGACCGATGTCTCCCTTCACCCACTTTTCTGTTGCCCACCTCCCTGGGAAGGTTATATGTAGATCATTGTGGTCAGTTTCCCCTTTCTCCCCCCACCTTCCCCTTCCCCTCCTGGTATCACTACTCTCATTGTTGGTCCTGAAGTTTATCTGTCCTGGATTCCCGGTGTTTCCACCTCATATCTGTACCAGTGTACATGCTCTGGTCTGGCCAGATTTGTTAGGTAGAATTGGGATCATGATAGTAGGATGAGGAACCATTAAAGAACTAGAGGAAAGTTGTGTGTTTTCTCAGTGCTACACTGCACCCTGACGCACTCATCCCCTCCCCACGATCCTTCTGTAAAGTGGGCATCCAGTTGCCTACAGATGGGCTTTGGATCTCCACACCACACTCCCCTTCATTCATAATGTGATTTTTTGTTCTTTGATGCCTGATCCCTGGTCCTACTGACACATTGTAAGCACACAGGCTCCTGTATTTTTTCACTGTGGGCTTGTTGCTTCTCAGCTGGATGGCCGCTTGTTTACCTTCAAGCCTTTAAGACCCCAGACATTAGATCTTTTGATAGCCTGGCACCACTAGTTTTCTTCACCACATTTTGTTTTGTTTTGTTTTGTTTTGCGGGGGGAGGGAGGGGGCATCACTGCCTCTGGTGGTTGTGTCCGCTACCCAGTGCCGCTCCTGAGAGCTGCCGCTGGATTTGAACCGCCAAGCCCACGGGCTGCAGTCCCGCACTCAACCACTGACGCCACCGGGGCTCAGCCCCTTTCACCACATTTTCTTATGCACCCACTTTGTCTTCAGTGATTGTCTTGGGAAGGTGACATTTTAGAATGACAGTTTACTAGAACAAAGTATTCTTTATTGAGAGAGTATTTGAGCAGAGGCTTATTGTCCGGCTACTAAGCGTATAAATATATGCCCATAGATCTAGTTTCCCCATTGTCACATATAAATATATTTACATATGTACATGCCTGTATTTAGACCTCTATAAGCATCCTTTGCCTCCTGTTTCTTTCCTCTATTTTCTTTTACTTTCCTGTTGTCCCACGAGTGTGCTCAGCCTTTATTTGGTTTTCAGCAATTTCTGTCAGTTACATTGCCCTTGACTAAGCCCTACCAGGCTTCCTACACCTCCTCACCACTGATTTTAGATTACTTGTTGTTCCCTTGTCCCTTGGTTTGTTAACACCACTTCCTTTCCCCTGCTTCCTCCTCTCTCATGTCTCCCTGGAACCATCGGTCCCATTGTTTTCTTCTTCAGATTGTTTATCCCACCTATCTTATCTAGACAGACCTGCAGAGATAATAATATGCACAAAAAACAAGTCAGAACAAAAGCAAAACAAGACGGTGGCTGAGCCCCCGTGGCGTAGTGGTCGAGTGTCAGACTGTGGCCCACTGGCTTGGCGGTTCAAAAAATCCAGCAGCAGCAAGACTGGGTAGCTTCCTTGATCACCATAGGACAGTGATGCAAAAACAAAAAACAAAAAAGCAAGACGGAGCAAAACAAAAGAAAATAAAGCAACAACAAAAGATAAGCCAGTAAATCAGTGGTTCTCAATCTTCCTAATGCCACAACCCTTTAATAGAATTCCATGTTGGGGGGACCCCCCCCAACCATAAAATCATTTCTGTTGCTACCTCATCACTGTAATTTTACTACTCTTATGAAGCATGCCCCTGTGAAAAGGCCGTATGACTCTGAAAGGGGTAGCAACCACAGGTTTAGAACTGTTGCTGTAAATAGTTCAAGGTTCATTTGTTGACCTTTAGGAGTGTTTTCTGGTGGAGTCTGATGGGATGCCATGCCCTTACTCCAAAGTTTATTTTTTGTATTCCCTGGGGACTCCCTTGCTCTGCCCCCCTGCTGTTCTGCTGCATGCCCTTCGTGTTTTGCCTCAGTGTGGTGGGGTGAGAGCGGGTGCAATTCCTGCACTGTGTCTCCACTGTTCCCTATAGGGCTATGAGTCAGGGAGGGATGTCGTGTCTCACAGTGGGGCCAGCCATGTGGTCCTCTTTTGCATTGGCTGCTCTGAGCAGGAATATCGTCCACATGGCTTGGTGGGCCAGGATGGGCTCCACTCTCTCTTCCTCACTCTTCATTTGCTCCCATGTGCTCTGATCAGACATGTCCCTCCCCCTGAGCTGTAGCTTCAGCGCTGTCCTCTGAAGTGAATTCTTCTGTGGGGAGGGATATGAGAGTTTTTAAATCCATTTCTTCCTTGGTGAAAACTTAAGTTGTTTCCCACTCTTTGTGATTGTGAACTGTGCTGCAATGAACACTGGAGCACCGATGTCTGGGCGTGGTCTGTTATGCAAAGTGGGGGGATTGTTGAGTCATATGGCAGCTTGATTTCCATAAAAAATAAGCTTTAAGAAAATTGAAATTGTCTCTGGTGGGAAAATGGCCTAGAAAATGGTGCCAAGGAGCTTTTTCCATCATGACAATGCGCCCGATCATTCTTCATGGCAGCAGGACTGTTCTATGAGAACTTGGTTGAGAAACTACCTCATCCACTGCACAGCCCTAATCTTGCTCTTGGAATATTTAAAAGAAACACAATTCCTGCTTAGAGAATGCAGCATTGCTGTTTGGTGTTGTATGAATTGAATTTTTTCAAGGAAAATGAAATGGAAACACTGCCTTGATAAGTGTATAGGCTTTGCTGTTGTTATTGTTAGGTGAAGCTGAGTTGGTTCCAACCGTAGCTGTCCCAGGTATAACAGAAGGAGACATTGCACCGTCTCACAACTAACTGTTCTTGTGCCTGAGTCCACTGTTGAAGCCGCTGTGTCTATCCAACTCATGGAGTGTCTCCTTCTGTCTGTCTGTTTCTCCTCTTTACCAAGCACCATGTCCTTCTCCAGGTACTGGGCTCTCCTGATAACATGTGCAAAGTATGTAAGACAGAGTCCTCCCATCTGTGTTAGTCCAGGTAGACTAGAGAAACAAATTCATAAACACACATATGGATAAAAGGGAGAGGTCTATGTACAAGAGGAATGGAACATTGAGAAAGCGTCCCAGCGCAGTCCAGTCCAAGTCCATAGTCAAATACTAGCTCATTTATCCGATACCAATCCATAAGTCCTCTTCAGATCATGAAGCACATGCAATGAGGCCCGGACAATCACCGGCCAGTGGATGCAGAGTCTTGTTATTCGGTGGTGGTAGAAGCATCTCAGCGCTGACAAGGGCCTCTCTGGGACTTCAGAAACACCTCAGCACTGGCAGGAGTCTCTGCGAGGTTTTTCTGCCTTCAGAGGTCTGGTTTCATCAGCGTAAGCCCATATGGCTTCTCCTCCAGGATGTTTTACAGGGATCCTGCCTTGTGTCTTGTCAGCTGCAATGTCTCCCCAGGACTCAGCTGTGAGTCTCTCATTCCCATGAGGGAAATATTGTGAGATTTCCCAGAATTCTCAGGAGAAAGCCATGCCCGCACAGAGGTCTCATTGGCTATCTCCAGATTGACAGGCTAGACTCCACCCCTAGACTCCCAATCATGAAACTGACACAAGTACATGACTCCACAGCATCTTTGCTTCCAAGGAACACTGGCTGAACTTGTTCCTCGACAGATTTCTTGTACTATTAGCAGTCCATGATACTTTCAATGTTCTTTGCCAGTACCACAATGCATTGATTCTCCTTCAGTCTTTTTAATTCAAGGTCCAACTTTCACACGCATATGAGACAACTGAAAATATCATAGCTTGGGTCAGGCATACCTTAGTCCTCAAAGTAATATTCTTGCTTTTTTTTTTTTTTTTGACATCCTTGCCCTCTGGTGGTCATGGGAGCTACCCAGCCTTGCTGCTGCTGGATTTGAACCGCCAAGCCAGTGGGCTGCAGTCCCGCACCCAACCACTACGCCACCGGGGCTCAGCCGTATCCTTGCTTTTCAATCATCAAAAAAGATCATGTACAGCAGATTTACCTAATGAAACTTGTTTAGTTATCTCTTGCCGGCCCTTCCATGAGCATTGATTATGGATCTAAGAAAGACAGAATCTTTGACATTTTCAACCTTTTCTCCGTTTATCGTGATGTTACCTATTGATCCAGTTGTGAGGATTTGGGTCTTCCTTACACTGACTTGTACTCCGTACTGAAGGCTGCAATCCTTGATGGTCATCAGTGTATGCTTCCAACAAGCAAGGTTCTATCATCTGCGTCTCGCCGGTTGTTAATAAGCCTTCCTCTGATCCTGACGCCACTTCTTCTTCATATGATCCAGCTTTGCTGATGATTTGCTCAGCATACAGCTTGAATAAGTATGGGGAAGGGATACAACCTTGCCGCATACCTTCCCTGATTGTAAACCATGCAGAATGCTCTCTTTCCATTCACACAACTGCCCCTTGATCCATGTACAAGTTCGGCATAAGCACAGAGAGCCTGGGAATTCTCATTCTTCTTTAGGTTATCCTTAATTTGTTATGATTCACACAGTTGAATGTCTTGACTTAGTCAATAAAACACAAGTCAGCGTCTTTGTATAGATCTAGCTAGAGGATATGTTAAAAAATAGCTTCACATGTTGCTATTTTTGCTTGATAAATGTTTCTGACATTTTTAAGATAATGCTGTTCAACAGCCTCCTATGCCATCCCCCTAGGAGTGGGCTACTCAATAAACAAGATAAGCACAGGCTTACATATGCTTACATACTAACCAGTAGCTCTTCAGGAAACAAATTGCTACTTTTGCTTTGTGGGTAATCTAGCCTGCATTTGGGCAAATGGAAATGCTGCTGATTTCTATTTACTCAAAATCAAGAAGTTTCTTCACAAAAAGCAATTCTGCTTTAAACGACCTTCAAACTGCATGCTGCGGATTAGTCCGGAAAGATGTAGATGGGATGGATGGGATCCTTGGTGGCCTAGTGGGTTACAAGTTGCACTGTTCATGGAAGGTCAGCAGTCGGGAACCACCAGCCAATCTGGGCGAGAAAGCTGAGGTGGTCTCAGAAAGCCACCGGGGCAGTTTGCTTTGCCTTAGAGTGTCATGGAAAGTCAGAAATGACTTGTGGTGAGTGGGTGACTCTTCTCTTGGGTAACAACAAATAATGATCCAAAGAAGAAGTAAGAGGGTGAGACTTGCTCTCTTTTTCTCTGTCGTGTCACAGGCCCTTGGAGACTTGAGGAAGTTAATAAATAACTGGGAAAGTGGGAAGGTGGCTTTGGTGATGAGGTGGCATGTGAATTAAATTTGAGGAGCTGTGTGCGGATTGCAGAGCAAGACAAGAGTGCATGGTGGGACCTGTTGATGAACTGCTTTGACTGCTAGGGCTCAGCTCAGCTTTTGCAGACTCTCAGCGAGCCTGGAGCTCTGGAGCATAAGATTCCCCTGGTGCTGAGGTAGGGCACACTAAGATTGAGGTGTGCTGTTATTCTATTGATTAAAGCAGGCTATGAAATCAGTGCTGCTGGAGGGTCAGGCTACGGCAGAGTCTTCTGAAGACAGAGGTACAAGGAGGGACTGATGACATGACCCAGATTCTAATGGAGAAGAAGCATGTGCAATCGGAAAGATCATGGACTCTGGATTATAAAAGGTCTGTCTAAACTTATGCTTGTCTTGCGGTGTCCTGCTATGTGGCATTGTGGTAATTACATAATTTCATGTCAACTTGCAGGTATAAAAGTGTAGGGGTAGCTGAGCCCTGGTGGCCCAGTGGTTGTGTGCGGGACTGCAGCCCACAGAGTTGATGGTTCAAATCCAGCAGCAGCTCTCCAGGAGCAAGACTGGGCTTCCTACTCCCACCAGGGCAGTGATGCAAAAAAAAAAAGTGTATAGGGGGAGTCTAGCCTGTCAATCAGGTCACAGCCTCCTAGTGGGTGTGGCCTCACAAGAAAGATCCTGAGAACTTCCTTTCTCTCTCTCTCTCTCTCTCTCTCTCTCTCTCTCTCTCTCCTTTCACCTTCCTGTTAACCAGCCACAGGTGATTCATCCACTGCCACTGGATTCACACAGCTCTCTGTCCACCGGCCTGGGATGCTTCTGTATTCGGCATCATTGCATGCGGGTCTGAAAAGGCACTTATGAGCTGCTATTGGACTTGTGGACTTGAGTTGGATTGGGCTGGGATCTTTTCCTAATATGCAATTACTTCTTGATATAAAACTCACATATGTGAGTGTCACTGGATTTGTTTATCTAGTCAACTTGGTCTAACACAGGCATCCAGGTCAGTATCCTCATCTATAAAACAGGAAGCTCCTATCCCCCTTGTTTCCAGGATTCCATGAGGAAACGTGCAGTAAGTGGGATGCAAGATCACTCTTTTGTGGTATTACTAATGATTTTGGGAAACAGAGACTGTTGTGCCTTTTTCCACAGAAGCCACCTCTCTACTCTGCTTTGAGAAATCCTTACGATAACTCTGTGAGATAGACCTGAAAGAATGTACTATCAAATGATATCTCTGAGGCTTGGAGGGAATAAGAATCTTCTCTGATATCACTGAGATTGCAGGTGGTGGGCTCAGAACCACAGCCAGATCTTCTGGGTCCTAATTCAAGGCTCTTTCACTACAATATGTTCCTGGAAGGCTACTGTGGCGGCCATGTGCCTATGTCAATTTCATGATTGAGATGTAGGGGTGGAGTCTAGCCTGATAATCTGGAGATAGCCGATGAGGCCTCTGTGTGGGCATGGCTTTCTCCTGAGAATTCCGGGAAGTCTCGCGGTATTCCCCAATTGAAGAAGAGAGACTTGACTCTCAGTCTCTGGGAGTCAGTCTCCAAGACGACGAACCAGTGACAAGACAAGATGGCAGTATCCCAGGAACTGGAGGAGCCACATGGCCACACCCTGATGGAACCAGACTTCTGAAGCTGGAGAAGCCAAGTGGAGACCCCTGCCAGAGCTAAGATGCTCCCATCACCAATGGATACTGCTGATGGACCCTAAACCCTGGAAATGAGGAGCCATGGGAAGACCCCTGCCAGTGCCAGGACACCTCTATTGCATGTGCTTCATGAGTCAGAAGGAGACATTATAGACTGATATCGGACATATGGGCTAATATTGGACTTATGACTTTGGACTTGACTGGGTTGGGATGCTTTCTCAATGTCCTGTTCCTCCAGTATATAAGCCTTTACCTTGTATACTTATGCGTGTCTACGAATTTGTTTCTCAAGTCTACCCGGGCTAACACAGCTAGGACCAATTCCTTCAGAACCAGAGATTTACTGTTATGCTAAAGTAATACTCACAGACTTAGTGGCTTAAAACCTTAAATTCACAGTTCTGTGGGTCAGCAATTGGTGTGGAGCTCAGTTGGGTGGCTCTGCTGATCTGAGCCAGGCGTGGCTGATCTCAGCTTGTCTCATGCAAGTCTCTGCAGTTGGCTCCCAGCCTGGCTCGGGACTAGCTAGTCTGACAAGCTCAGCTGGGATGGCTCCTTTTGGCTTCATTATGGTCTCTCAGCATCCAACAGGCTGCTCTGAACTTCTTCACGAGGCACAGGGGTCCCAAGAGCAGCAGAGAGAGTAAGTCGTCGCACTTTTCAAATTCCTTTTCGTGACACATTCGCTGTTGGCCCACTGGCCACAGCTAGCTACTTGGCAAAACTAGGAACATTGTGGGTGGAGACTATCCAAGGTCACAAACAAGGAAAAGTATGTTCTTTGTGGAGCAATCTGCCACATGTACAATGAGCAAGGGTAGCAAGCGGGTGCTACCCAACTTTTATTCTGTGCCATGAACCAAAGACTTCCAGTGAAAAAACCCAAAATTCAGTCTTCTTGAGCTTCAACATAGAATTCCCCACTTTCCCCATCACAATGCATTATAATTGCTTTATATTGTTAAAAGCTCTGTAAGGGGTGAAGCTATGGACATATTGGTTTCACTTCCAAAATCTAGAGTTGTTATTTGGTATAGTCAGTTCCGCATAAATACTTTTTGCATGAACATTTCTGTATTATTTACTTTGAGAATAACAGAGAGGTATTTTTCATGATAAGACTACAGCTGGTAGCCTGAAAATCTCTTACCTGAGTTAGTTGCCCACTGTCTATTGTTAAGTGAGAGTAAAACAAACAAACACGAAGAATTATCCTGATAATTTATTAAGTACTGTATTCACTATGTACTTCGTTCTATGAATTATTTAATCTGCAATATTCCTCCTTGCTTCCATTAAGTATTCAGATTCACTAATGTTCCTCATGAGGGACTGAATCCAGAAGACTCTTGGTGTCATCTACCCAGAAGACCATAAGACAGGACTCACACTCAGCCTGCAGGGCAATGTCAAGGGCTCCTTCTCTGAGGGAGTCTGTACAGCAGTCCACACAGCCCCATCACTCAGGTGGGAGGAGACAGAGCTCATCAGGGAGATGCACGATAACTCCTTAAAAGCTTCCCATGACAGAGAAAGCAACCCCACAGGGTCCCTAAAATGGGCAATGTCAGTTGCAAGTATCATCATACCCTGGGAAAGCTAAAGCTACGGTGTCTTTGTGTTTTCTTTTTAACTGCTGTAAAAAATACAGATCCCAAAAGATTTTCTAATTCAGTATTTGTCTTTTTATGCAACCATCACTCACATCCATCGTCAGTTTTTCCGTCTACATAAACGAAAATAAGGATAGCTAAACAAAGATTTCCCTCTTTCACTTTCCAAACCAAACTCACTGCCATGGAGTCCACGCCAACTCATGGTGACCCTGTATGACAGGGTCTGAGTTTCTGAGACGGTAACTGACTACCGGAGTAGAATGCCTTAGAGCCGCTCCAGAGTTCACAGACTACAGCCTGATGCATAACCACTCCGCCACCAAGGGTCCTTCCTTTCCCTTGAGCTCCCGGTAAAGAGTGATCACTATGCATCTGCTTTGTTTTAAGTGTTTCAATTGATGACATAAAATTTTGTCCTCTTGTGATTGGTATGTTTCACTCAGCATATTTTCTAAGTTCATCCATGTTGTCACACTTATCAGGGCTTCTTTTCTCATTACAGCTAAGTAGTGTTCCATTGTACTCCATCTAGTATTTACAGTTCTTCCCACTCAGAAGCAATTTACTGGTCAGCAGTAATTTTTTAAAAATTATTTTACCAGGGTTGAGCCCTAGGGACATAGTGGTTGTGCGCGGGACTGCAGCCTACTAGGAAAGAGGTTCAATTCCAGCTCCACAGGAGCAAAGACTGGGCCTCCTACTCCCACTACCAGAGGGCAGTGATGCCTAAAAAAAAACCAAAAAAACCCTAAAAATTATTTTACCCCATGAAATCAGGCGCAAGATAAAAATGCATTCTCTCACCACTTGTATCCAATATTGTATTAGAAGTCTTAATTAGAGGTTTTAGTGAGGTCAATAAAAGAAGGAAGGGGGCAGAATGGGAGAGGTACCCAGATTAGAAAAATAGTAAAATTATCTCTACTCACATGATGTGATCCTATATTTACATGGAAAATCCAAAAGTGCCCACAAGAAAATTCATAGAGCTGATAGAGCCATTTAGCAAAGTTGCAGGGTATGCGTTCAACAATAAAAGCTCGGTTCCTGTAATTCAGCAATAAGAAATCTGAAGGGAAAGTTAGATACATAATTCCATTTACAATAGCATCTAAAAGAATAAGTACCAAGGAATGAATCTCATAAGAGACACGAAGACTTAAGTTATGAAAACTTTAAAACATTACTGAGCAAGATGAAATGAAGCAAACATGAACAGGGAAAGGTGTACCATGTTCATGGATTAGGAGAATTAATATGGCAAAGATGTTAAAGTGATCTATGGCTTGAACATAATCCTGATAAAAATTCCAGTAACTTTTTCTACACAAAAAGAAAGGTCAAGACATGAAAACATAATATCAATTTATGAATTATCAAGGGTTTGTGAAGGAGGGAGAGTGGAGGGAGGGAGAAAATGAGCAGCTGATACCAAGGGCTCAAGTTGAAAGAAAATGTTTTGAAAGTGATGATGACAATGAATGCACAAATGTGCTTGATTAGATAGATAGATAGATAGATAGATAGATAGATAGATAGATGAGTCAGCACTTCAAAATCACCAGCCATTCCTTGGGAGAAATAGCGAAGTTCTACTTCCAGGGACAGTTCTGCCTCGCCCTGTGAGGGTGGGGGCGGTATAAGATATGACAAAATAATAATAATTTATAAGCCTGTGGGGTTGCTATGTGTTGGTATCAACTCAATGGTAGTGAGTTTGTTTTGATTTTTTCAGCTACCATAATAAGCAGCCTGCTACTAATATAGTATATTAGACTCATAAACCAAATGGAATAGAATTAAAAGCCAGAGATAAGCCCACACATTTAAGGTCAACCAATTTTTTAAAAATTATTTATTTATTTATTTATTTGGGGGGGGGGCATCACTGCCCTCAGGTGGTGGGAGTAGGAGGCCCAGCCTTTGCTCCATGGAGCTGGAATCGAACTTCCATCCCAGTGGGCCGCAGTCCCCGCGCACAACCACTACGCCACCGGGGCTCAGCCCTCAACCAATTTTTTTGTAGTAGTGCATAGGATAGTTGTGATATAGTTAGTGACTAAAAATAGTCTTTTTAATGTCATTTTATTGGGGGCTTGTACATCTCTTATCACAATACATAAATACATATACTGTGCCAAGCACCTTCACATGCTTGCTGCCATCACCATTCTTCAAATATCTGCTTTTCCACTTGAGCCCTTGATATCAGCTTTTCATCCTTTTACCTCCCTCCCTGTTCCCTCACCCAGTCCTCAATACTTTATAAATTATTATTATTATTTGTTGTTGCTGTTGTCTTTGGGGCATCACTGTCCTCTGGTGGTGGGAGTAGGAGGTGCAGCCTTTGCTCCTGTGGAGCCACTGCTGGAATTGAACCTCCATCCCAGTGGGCCGCAGTCCTGTGCATAACCACTATGCCACCAGGCCTCAGCACAAATTATTATTATTTTGTCATATTTTATACTGCCTTACATCTCCCCTCGTCCACTCCTCCGATGTCCATCCTCCAGATCGGAAGCTATGTGTAGATCCTTGTAATTGGCTTCCGCTCTCTACCCAACCTTCCCTCCACCCATCTGGTAAATATGTCCTTACAGTCATAGTACCCCATATATTGTAAATATATGTGTCATATATTGTAAATTCTAGTCTCTATACCTATGGCTGTGATCCAATTTTGGAGGGAGTCATCTGTTATACTAATCAGATAGGACTAAAATGGCATATATTTTGAACCCCTAACTTACTAGGGGATGTGATTCAAATTGCCACCATCTGTTTTCTGGGAATATGGTCTGCAGAAAACAAAACCCACACCTTCGAAGTCCCAGTGGGTTTTACAGGGTTCTCTAGAGAAACAAAACCAGGACACTAATGACTTTAGATAGATAGATCGATACATAGATAGATATCTAACATAAGAACTAAACCAATCTATAAAGCAATCCGAATGGTTTTGTGCAACTCACTTCCATGAGACAGTTAATACATTGGCAGTCCTTCAGGTCTGTAGGGCTGCTGGGCAGTCCTCTGTAGAGCAATTCATGCTATCTAGACAGCAAACAGCAGGGTCCAATAGTCCCCCGCTCAAGAGATGTATATTCCAGTAGCATGGAGAAGCAGGGCTTGAAGGAACCTCAACTTACAGTGACACAGCCCACGGATTAGTTGTCTCACAGGTAGTGTAGCCTGGAAACCGAGGCACAGAACAAGCAAGGCAGCCAGTGGCACACTTGTCCAAAGACCCAAGAGCAAGAGAGAGAGAGGAAAGGTTCGTCTTGAGCCATCTACATCTCTGCCCTTCAACCAATCTCATATGTGCTCATTGGCCACGCTGACACAACAAACCTACCTATCACACCCAGACGTGATCGAGATGCCATCTTTGTGATCTTAACTTCCTGATTCAGCATGTGCAGAAAAATAGTGCTCAGTCACCAGTGACAACACCAATCAGACCCCAGTCCCCGAGTCCCAGTGTGCTTTTCAGTGTGACTAAGAACCAAGACCAGTTTTCACTCTGGGTCATTTCACACTCTTGTTCTGCGTTCCACTTACGGCTTAGCTCTACCTAACCTTGGTTTGGGAGGCTGAGTTACAGCCTGTCACCTGGTCTGGTTCGCCAGCTTCCCAAGTCTTGTGGATGAGGAGGCTCTTTTACATAAACTCTGATCACGCAAACACACTAGTCATTTTCTTAATGGGTTGTGAGTTCTGCGAGTTGTGTAGTAAATTGTGGCACCCTGGAATGTGAATCTGGGGTAATTGAAGTAGAAAAGTATTTGCAGAAACTCAGACATTGTGCCACTTTAATTTCTTTTTCTTTTCCTTTTGTAATAAATCATTTTATTGGTGTCTCTTACAGCTCTTATCATAATCCACACATGTATCCATTGTGTCAAGCATATTTGTACGTATGCTGCCATCATTTTCAAAGCGTTTTCCTTCTACTTGAGCCCTTGATATCAGCTCCTCCCCCGTTCCCAGTCCTCCCCTGCTCATGAAACCTTGATGATTTATCATCTTTTTTTCACGTCTGACACCGATCGCTATCTCCCTTCACCCACTTTTCTCTTGTCCATAGCCCTGGGAAGGAGGTATATGTAGAGCATTGTGATCAGTTCCCCCTCTCTCCCCCCCTCCCCTCCTGGTATCTCTATTCTCATTATTAGTCCTGAGTGGTTTATCAGCCCTGGATTGATTGGGACATTTTAAATTACCACCTCATTGAGGCTAGTCTTATATTAAGCTTTCTAAAATAATTTAGATTTGTAATGGTCAGCTGATTTTTTGACAAATGTGCTATGTCCTTGGATGGGGAGAGAGTTTTTTTTAATAAATTGTGTTGGGAATATTGAATTTCTGTAGGCCCAAAAATAAAACAGGATCCATGCCTTATATCACACACACACACACACACACACACACACAAATTCAAAATGTCTTAAGAACCCAACAGGGCAAACTAAGACCACAAAAATCTTAAAAGAAGGGCTGAGCCCCGGTGGCGTAGTAGTTGTGCGCGAGACTGCGGCCCACTGGGATGGAGGTTCAATTCCAGCAGTGGGGCTGGGCCTCCTCCTCCCACCACTGGAGAGCAGTGACGGCCCCCCCCCCCAAAAAAAAATCTTAAAAGAAAAAGCAGGGTCAACCTTGCAAGGCCTGGTTTTTAACAATGAGTTGTCTAATATAGTAATAAAAGACCAAACATTTAAAGTCAAAATAAATAAATGGGACTTTAACTCCTATAATTATGATGGCTTTTATTTTGCCGACTCAAAATGTAAGTCAACTTAACCAATAATGACGTATACAAGAATGAAGAAAATTTCTAAAACTGGTTGCGGTGAGGATTATAGAACTCTTCCTGGTGTGACTGAACGATTGAATTGTATGAGATGTAAACTATATGCCAATAAAACTGTTGGGAAAAAATACACAGTTATTTCAACCTGTCTGGCCTGATTCTCCGTGCTTTGGCTATTATATAATGATGTAACCATCCCACACGCTGTGATTAGCCAATAGATTGTGAGAGGATTAGGGGGGATTTTGACACCCCTACTCACCATTACCTCACTTGTCTGTTGGTTTATCATATTGTAGTAGCTGTGTGTTGCTGAGATGCTGGAAGTTATGTCACTAGCATTTTCAATGCCAACAGAGTCACCCAAAGCGAATAGCTTTGGTAGCGCTTCCAGACTGAAAACAGACTACAAAGAACAAATAGGCCGTCCAGTTGGGAGGAATTAGCCACTGAAAATCTTACAGATCACAACATTGTCAGATACTGAAGGCCTACCGAGGGGAAGCAGAATACCGTCAGCCTTGACATGCCGCTGACACAACCTTGCTTGCTGAAAGTGAGCAGGACTTGAAGTCCTCGCTGATGAACATCAAGGATCTCAGCCTTTGGTATGGATTACCACTCCATGCAAAGAAGACAAAATCCTCAGAACTGGACCGATGGGTAACATCAGGACAAACGGAGAGAAGAGTGACGTCGTCGAGCATTTCCTCTTGCTTGGATCCACAGTCGTTGCTAATGGAAGCAGCAGCAGGAGGTCAAAAGACAAGTTGCATTAGGTAAATCTGCTGCGACAGGCCTCTTTTCAGTGTTGAAAAGCAAGGAGGTTACTTGGAGGGCTAAGGGCTGCCAAACCCAAGTCATGGTAGGTCCCATGGCCGCATAGGCGTGTGTAAGTGGACATTGGATAAAGAAGACCAAGGAAGCACTAATGCATTTGGATTATGATGCTGGCAAAGAACATCGAAAGTGCCATAGACTCCCCAAAGAGCCAACAAATCTGCCCTGCCAACAATGCAGTCAAGACACTACTCAGAAGCGAGATAGTGAGACTTTGTCTCAGGTGCTTTTTTTTGTCTCATATGCTTTGAACACATTAGGAGAGACCTGACATGGAGAAGCACACAGTGCTTGGTTAGGCAGAGGGGCAGCAAAAGAGAGAAAGACCCTCAGCACGAAGGATTGACACAGTGGCTGCCATGATGGGCCCACATATAAAAACAACTGTGAGCATGCCCAGGACAGGAGCCGTGCTTCCTTCTCTTGCCCACAGGCCCCTATGGGTTGGAATCAGCTCAACAGCACCCAGGAACACTCATCATTAGGTTCTAGCCCCACGCCATGTCAGGGGAGTGTCTCTAGGATGTGTCCTGCCTCAACTCTCATCTTAAAAGACTAAGGAAAGGAGAAAGAGGAAGCAGAGAAAGAGGGACCTGATGACCACTAAGAAAAAGACTCCGAAGTGGAGTGAGTCCTTTGGACCCAGAGTTCCTGCATTCCAAATCTCCTAGATCTAGGTGTAGGTTGATGCCAAGACACACAGCAATCGCCAAAGGATGCTGAGTCCACAGAAGATCGCTGGGTCCACCAACGTTGAAAGGAAAAATAATCCTCTTTCAGAGTCAATACAGAGAAGAGGCCTTTTCCTAGAGAAGTTTTGACTTCCAGTCTTCCCTGTTGTAAAGAGAGTAAGTTGGGCTGAGCCCCAGTGGCATAAGTGGTTGAGTGTGGGACTGTGACCCGAGGGCTTGGTGGCTCAAATCCAGTGGTGGTTCTCAGGAGCAGCTCTGGGTGGCTCCCACGACCACCAGAGGCAGTGATGCTCCCCCCCCCCAAAAAAACAAAAACAAAAAACAAACAAACAAAAAGAGTAAGTTTTAGATTTGTTAAGGTGATTCACTTGTGGTATTTCTGTTATGTGAGTATATATAACTAAGACAATGGCTAAGATAAGCAACAGACACAGAAAACAACAAATGCTGGAGAGGACATGGGGAGACTGAAACCCTTATCTATTGCTGATGGGAATGAAAAATGATATTGCCATAATGGAAAGCTGTGGGGTGCGTTCTTGAGAAACTAAAAATACTTCTACCTTATCCAATAATTTCTCTTGAAAGATTT
Source organism: Nesogale talazaci (assembly GCA_004026705.1). Taxonomy (NCBI): domain Eukaryota; kingdom Metazoa; phylum Chordata; class Mammalia; order Afrosoricida; family Tenrecidae; genus Nesogale; species Nesogale talazaci. The sequence goes on along the minus strand of PVJH01023067.1, from coordinate 19,279 downwards.
GAGAGCAAAGACTCAGAGACACATGCACCAATGTTCATTGCACCACTACTCACAATAATCAAAATATGTGAGCAACCTGAACACCTATCAATCCATAAAAGCACAACAAAATATGGCAGATATGATGGAATACTGCTAAGCCAGTAGAACAATGAAATCCAGATACAAACTGCAGTATGGATGAAGTTGGAAGACATTATGCTGACCGGGAGCTTAAAAAAACAAGAATGAAAAAAAAGTCAAAAATCACTGCTATGAAGTATAAGAAAACACACCACTCACTGCCATTCAGTTGATGCCGACTGATCATGACTCTATAAAATAAAGGGAGAAGTTATTAAAACAGAAATATCAAAATGCCAAAGTACTGTATATGGACCTACTCTACACACTTCTGAAGACAGTTTCTATCTCTAACCCTTTCACAATGCAGTCTTTACTCTTTGATTTACAGCGTGTTGAAATGGTAGTTTGGGCACCCTCAAGGAACTCAAATCATGTTAATTTTTAATGTTCTTTGAGAAATGGAATCTGAAGGGGCAAGACCAATACTGTAGGGCTGATAGAATAAGATTTCCCAATAAAATACTTGTAGGACAGCCCTGGCTGCCCTTACAGAATAAGCAAGTGTGCTGTTATAATGTGGGATGGGGTGTGGGGGTGGGAGTATTCCTTTTCCTGGTCTTTTCCTCAACAAATAAATTTTTAGTTTTTCTAAAAATTTCTTTCTGAGTTCCTATGATCATCCTATGTTCTTTGAGAGAGAGAAGAAAAAAAAACCCTCTGAAAATTAGTCCCGATAAATTCCCCAACACAGTTGCTAATACTGTCTAAACTCCCTGCATTGAGTTTAACTTAGCCCAGTTGACCCTCTGGGAAGCCATTGTTTTGATTGAACTTTTTTTCCCCTTTCAAGTCCACCTAATTAGTCTATGACAAGTGCATATTGAGAGAACTTATCTGTAGTCTTTCAGTGATAGCAGAGACATGTTTAAATGATCTTATTTTAAACTAAACCTATGCTTATATAAATCCAAACCCTAATAGGAACACATTTTCACTACCTCTTGTATTTTAATTACTTTAAAATCCTATACATTTGTGATTCCATTTATAGGAAATCACCTGTATAGGCAAAATTATAGACACAAGAGAGATTAATGGTTGTCAGTGGCTTCAGGGAAGAAGGGATTGAGAATGGCTGCTCATTGGCATCGTGTTTCTTTGGGGGATGATGAAAATGACCAGAATTTCATTGAGCCTCTACTCAAGTACTTCCTCAATGCAGAAGCACTCAGTTTTATTAACCTGGCATTCTTCCTGACACAATCACTGACGACAAAGTTGTTGCATAAGCTAACGTGGTGAAGAAAGTTGATGGTGCTCAGCTATTAAAAGATAAAGTCTCAAGTCTTAATGACTTGAAGATAAACAAGCATTTAGGTGGAAAACAGCAAAGCACACCAGCCTGTGTGATCATGAAGTGTCAACAGGATCAGGAATCAGGCATCAGAAGACCCAAGACAAACAATCATATTGATACAAAAGGGAAGAGGGAGGGGAGTAGAAACACGAAACCCACTTGTAGACAATTGGACACTCCCTTACAGAAGGGTCACAAGGAAGGGACTAGCCAGTCAGGGTGTAGTATAGCACCAACAAAACACACAACATCTCCTCAGTTCTTTGATGCCCACCTCCACACCCCACTCTCATGACCCCAGTTCTACCTTACAAATCCGGCTATATCAGAGCATGTACACTGGTACAGATAAGAGGTCTCAGTGCATGAGTCCAGGACAGATAACTGTCTCAGGAACAATAATGGGAGTAGTGATATCAGGAGGGGAAGGAGAAGGTGGGAGGAGAAAGGAGAAAGAATCTCAATCATCAATGTATAATACTCCCACCCCTGGGTGATAAACAACAGAAACATAGGTAAAGCAAGACAAGACAGTGTAGGTTATGAAAATAATAATGATTTATAATTTATCCAGGGTTCATGAAGGTGAGAGGGTGAAGGGAGGAAAAAAATGAGCTGATACCAAGGACTCAAGTAGAAAGAAAATGTTTTGAAAATGATGATGGCAACAAATGTATAAATGTGCTTGACATAACGGATATATGGACTGTTATAAGAGCTGTAGAAGCCACCAGTGAAATCATATGTTTAAGAAAGAAATTGTCCTGGAATTAGAAAGTAATAACAGTTGTACAGTCTGTGGATATCTAAAAACTACTGAATTATACACTTGGAAGGGTGAATATTATGGTATGTGTGGTAGTTACATAATCTGTTGTCAATTTGAGACGAGTGAAGGGGTGGAGTTTAGCCTGTCAATCGGGTCACAGCTTGATGAGCTCAGTGGAAGGCGCTAAGGAGATAGATAGCTCTCTGGAGGCAGGACACATCCTCACTCCCTGGGAGACATTTCTGTTGAGAAGATACATGGAGCTCCACTAGAGTGCTGAACCACCTATCAATCATGTGATAGCCAATGAGGCCTCTGGGTGGACATAACCTTCTGCTGAGGATTCTGGGAACTCCTTTGTTCCTCCTTGGAGGTAGGAGACTCTCTCTCCCTCTCCTTCTTCTCACTTCCTGGAGACATTGCAGCTGACAAGACATATGGGCGTATGCTAGCATCCTGAGCTGAAGGAACCACATGGAGCCCCTGCCAGAGCTGAGATGCCTCTACTGCCACTGGATCCACAAGACTCTTAATCCACTGGCCTGTGATCTTCCTGACGCGGCATCATTGCATGTGCTGTGTGAGTCTGAAGAGGAATTTATAGACTGGTACTGGACATATGGGCTAATATCAGACATATGGGCTTGTACTGGACTGGGCCGGGCTGCTTTCTTAATGTACAATTGCTCTTGTATAAAGTTATTTCTTTTACACACATAAGCGTCTCTATGAGTTTGTTTCTCTAGTCAACCCACACTGACACAGTAATGCATTCAGATGATGTGTACATGATAGAGAGTAGTCGTACAAAGTTAAAGGACGGGGTTTGAAAAGTCTTGTTACCAAAATTCTGATTTTGACTCCCCCAAAATTGTCTTGTGTTTCCTCTGTGGAACCACTGCTTTAAATCATCTCTGAATAGGTTCCACTTTCTACTTATAAGCCATTTATGGCCACTAGTGAAAGTTGCTCTCACAACTGCTAAAATTTCTAATTAATGAGCAATAATAGTAGCTATCAAACTCATTGATTACAGGGCGTGTCAGACTTACAAAAGCTCCTATTCTGACCCTGTCCCATTCCAACAGCTCTGTCACCACATCCCAGTCCAGTGACTCCATTGTAAACTACTTCTAATACCAAACACTCCATTTGAATAAATGGGTACATTACCAATGGCTTTTAAATCTGTATCTTTACTAATCTGGTTTTTCTTTGTCTTGGGGTTGGCAGCATTACCTATTAACTTATAGATATATTTTATAGATATATACATACATCCCAAAACTACACAATTCATAAAAACTTGCTTTGACAATGAAGAAGAATTGAACAGCATTGGTATTTTACCCTTTCAGTAAGAACTTCGCTTATGGGAGTTTCTGAATTATCTCTGGGAATGAGGGTTGATACCCCTCATCAGAAATTTCTGAGAATGTTCTGCTTGATCCTTTCCTTTTTTTTTTTTAAGCAACAATATGGGGGCAGTTATTCTTCTGGAGCCGCATGACAGGGCTTTCTGGCGTGGCGGTGCAGCCCTACTTGCCAGAGATGAGTGGGGTCCACAGTACCACCATGACGGAGTCGCCGCGCAGGCACATTCTGGAGAGGTAGCGGTCTTTGTTGATGGGCTTGGACTTCTTCTTGCCTTTGCCGCTCTTGGGGACCTCGGTACACATCTCCTTCATGTTCTCCAGCACCATGTTGCAGTGCCCGTCGAAGGCCTTCACAAGACCCAGGAGCTTCTGGTTGTTGCGACAGTTGATGAGCACCTGGGTGTTGTTCTTGACAGCTGCGTGAGCACAGAGAGGGGGCCCGTGTTGAACTCCTCTTCCTCTCGCTTCTGCAGCTCCTCCGGGGTCATCTTGCTTTTGGCTTTGTTGAGGAGGCTCTTGGTGCTGGCTGCGTTCTCAGATCAAGCCCCCGTCTCCGCATTGCTTCTGCCTTTTTCTCCTTTTCTCTTTCAGTTATTTCACAGGGACTTCTCGCACTTTCCCAGATCTGCTTATTGATTGTAGCAAAGCCATCATCAGCGTTTGGGTCCATGTTTTCAAGCAATGAACGTTTCTGGTTTAGTTTAGAAAAACTTCAGCTAATACTCTCCCTGCAAATTACTGATAGGTGGGCCGAGCCCCGGTGGCATAGTGGTTGTGCGCGCGACTGCGGCCCACTGGGACGGAGGTTCAATTCCAGCAGTGGGGCTGGGCTCCTACTCCCACCACCAGAGAGCAGTGATGCCAAAAAAAAAAATTACTGATAGGTGCACACACGCACACTGACTGTCAGAAGTGCAGCTCCCTGTAACTCGAAGACATCATAAATCAGGGACTGCTCATTCTTACGGGGTGCCAAGCACGATTGTACGTACTCCTTTTATGTTCAAACACCTCACACTCCTCCCTGGCTCTGTTAATACTCTTATGATCATCGCTGTACAGCTCAGGAAACAGATTCAGAGATATTAAGATTCCCAGAACCAAAGTGAATAAGTAGCTTAAACAGGAAGGACTTCAACCAAGCAGCCAAGTCCCAGTGCCCACACACTTAGCCTCTGGTCTGCGTTCAATGTTTGCTACATGCCTGGCACTCCAGGACCCAGAAACTGGCAGCTGAAAGGCACATGAAATCCCAGCACCCTTGATGCTTAGATTTTATTGTGGTGGTGATGTGTATGTGTGGAGGTGGGAAAATGGGGAATAAATTTAAAAAATGCTATTTCCTTTATTTATAAGTGCTGTGAGGGATATGTAACAGGCAAGCTCTGTCTGTCTTCTCTTAAAGAAACCCTTGAGATGAAGGACTCAAGTATGAACTGTGAAACAAATTGAATTTATGTACAAATGGGTCAGGCTAGGGAGGGTTTGGTATGACAGATATTCCCCCAAGGTCAAGTCAGGTGGAATTCACTGATGCCTGAGTCATTGTCATTCACTGGCTGGACGCCCAGTATGTGACCAGGATTTTGCAGTATGAATTGTTGGCTTCTCCTCTTTGAGTTGCAAGGGCCTTAAATGGAATGGACTACTTTAGATTTGCCACGAAATGCCACTGTTAGGGAAATCACTTAACAACCATAAGCTGTTCTGGATATGTTAGACATAAAGTTACTATGGCACCATCGTCTTTCTTTTTTTTTTTTTTTTTTTTGTGGGCATCACTGCTCTCCGGCGGTGGGAGTAGGAGGCCCAGCCCCACTGCTGGAATTGAACCTCCGTCCCAGTGGGCCGCAGTCCCGCGCACAACCACTACGCCACCGGGGCTCAGCCCACCATCGTCTTTCTTCATGACATTTTCTTATGCGCACATTTGTCTTCCGTGATCATGTCAGGAAGGTGAGCATCATGGAATGCCAATTGAATAGAACAAAATGTTCTTGCATTGAGGAAGTACTTGAGTGAAGGTCCACTGTCCATCTGCTGTCCTAGTACTAATCCTATAATTATATGCACATTGATCTATTCCCCCATTGTCCTATATAAATATATTCACCTATGTACATGCCTGTATTTACACCTCTATAAATGCCCTTTACCCCCCAGTCCTTTCCTCTATTCCCTTTTACTTTCCTCTTATCACACTATGGGTTTCTGTATTTTTTCTGTTATATTACTCTTGATCAATCCCTATCAGACATCTTACACCCAACTTGTCACTGATTTTGAATCACTTGTTGTTCCTTTAACCCTGGGCTGGTCAACCACCTCCTTTCCCCCTCCTCCCCATCTCCCATGTCCCCCTGAAACCATCAGTCCTGTCGTTTTCACCCCCAGACTATTCATCCAACCTATCTTACCTAGTTAGACCTGCAGAGATAACAATAGTACCCAAAAAAGGCATCCTAAGATGAAGCAACACAATGATAACAATGATAACAACAACAACAAAAACAATGTCCAACATATATATGTAAAAAAATAAAAATAATAACAATATAAAACCCATAAATAGTTGAAGGTCTGTTCATTGACCTCCAGGAGTATCCCCCAGTTGAATTGGATAGGTGCCAAGTATATCCTTGGCACTCCATTGAGAGATCCATGCTCTGTTGGACTCCCTTAGTGTTTTGCCATGATGTGGTTGGGTCAGACAGGGTAAATCATGACTCTGTTTCTCCATTGTTGTCCTCGCAGAGCCTTGGGTCAGAGAAGGAAGTCACGTTTCCTAGTGGGGCCGGCCATATGATCCTGTGCATTGGCTGTTCTGAGTGGGAATATTGTCCTGAAGGCTCCGTGGACCAGGATGCACTCCATTCTCTCTTCCTCCCCCTTCATTTGTTCTCATGTGCTCTGGTCAGGCATATCTCACTGCCCAAGCTGCAACTTCACTGCTGACCTCCAAAGCAAACTCCCCTGGGGGGAGAGGCACTGTCCCCGCAGTTGGGATTGGGGTTGGGCGCTCAGACCTCTCCACTGGTTCCAGGCTCCATGCCATGATGCTGCATTCACATCCTGGAACACCGGGTTTAAGTTTGGTCCCTCTTTCCCTATGGAGATATAAACAATATGCTCCCCTTGGGTGGGTTAGTACCCGTTCCCTCTCCAGACATCACCATCTGCCCCAGCCCCCACCCCAGTTGGCTACCACATGTAGCCCTAGATTTGATCTGGCCCCTGCTATACTACCTGGGCCTCTGGAAGGGGGTGGGGCTGGGGCTCTTATAGCTCTTATCCCTACACCAATTGTATGAAGCATATTTGTACAGATGATGCCATCATTATTTTATGAACATTTACGTTTTATTTGAGCCCTTGGTATCAGCCCTTCCCTCTCCCCCATGACTCCTTGATAAAGGGTAAACTATTATTTTCCTATCTTATGCCGACTGCTTCTTTCCCCCATGGTTTCTGCCATTCATCCCCCTTGGGGGGCAGGGATCATGGTGATCATTTCCCCCTTCCTGCTGGTATCACTACTGCCATTGCTGTTCCTGGGGAGGTTTATCTGACCTAGATTTCATGTGTTGTAAAGACAGAAATTTTAAAAGAAAATTAAGCACATTTCTATTTTGGTTGGTCTTATTGGTCTATCTAGAGAAACCAAGATGTGAATATAATTTATTGCCAGTGTAATAAAGATTATTTTCTTTTTTTTTGGGGGGGGGGCGGGCATCACTGCTCTCCAGTGGTGGGAGTAGGAGGCCCAGCCCCACTGCTGGAATTGAACCTCCATCCCAGTGGGCCGCAGTCCCGCGTACAACCACTACGCCACCGGGGCTCAGCCCAATAAAGATTATTTTCATTTTTAAACGATTTACCTGTATTTTTGTGACTTTGTATGTGTGTGTGTGAAAAGAGTTGAACAGGTTTTCAAAATCTCAAATTCCACCTAGAGATACTTCTCATTCTCTTTAAATCAGTTATATGGGGAGAAAGAATTAATGGTCATGAAGATCCCACTTTTGAATTAAAAAAAAATCATTTTATTTGGGGCTCCTATAACTCATTACAATCCATGCATACATCCATTGTATGTCTAGCACATCTGTACATTTGTTGCCACCATCATTCTCAAAACATTTGCTTTCTACTTAAACCCTTGGTATCAGCTCATTTTTCCTCTCTTCCCGCTTCCCCTTTCCTCATGAACCCTTGATAATTTATAAATTATTATTATTTTGTCATATCTTATACTGTCCAATGTCTCCCTTCACCCACTTCATCCATCCCCCTGGGAGAAGGTTATATATTGATTCTTATAATCGGTTCCCCCTTTATACCCCACATTTCCACCACCCTCCCACAGTATCACTTCTCTCACCACTGGTTCTGAAGGGATCATCTGTCCTAGATTCCCTGTGTTTCTGGTTCCTATCTGTACCAGTGTACATACTCTTGTCTTGCTGGCTTTGCAAGGTAGAATTGGGATCATGATAGTGGGGGTAGGGGGGGAAGCATTGAAGCACTAGAGGAAAGTTGTATGTTTCATCGTGGCTACACTGAATTTCTAACGCTTGGACATTGTCTTGGCTGAGCTCCCTTTCTATTCAACTTGCTCCCTCGAGCATGACTCTGGTTTCAGACCTCAACTCAGTAGGCCAGCTCAAGAGGCAGAGGGGGTAGTTGGTGATAAGTTACCACCTGCAGGAGAGGAAGGCTCCGGGAACTTCTTTGAGAGCAGTGGTTCCCAACCTCCCTCAAGCCGTGACTCTTTAATACAGTGCCTCATGTTGGTGACCCCCAACCATAACATTATTTCATAACTGCAATTTTCCTACTGCTATGAATCATAATGTAAATATCTGATCTGCAGGATCTATTTTCACTGTTACAAATTGAGCCTAATAAAAGCATCGTGATTAATCACCACAACAATATGTAATCATAGATTGTGAAATAGTTACTTCTAATGACAAAAAAAAAATGAAATTTTGTCTTGAAGCATGGTGTAGCATGAGTAACAGTCTTCACGTGGGGTTCTCCTATGTGGACTTATCTATATGTGGGCGGACCTGCCTGGAGATGGAGAGAGGAGAGGCGTCTTGGTTCCTATGACCATCAGAAATAGGTGTTTTCCGATGGTCTTACGTGATCCCTGTGAAAGGGTCGTACGACCCCCAAAGAGGTTACGACCCACATTGTTCTAGACTAACAGTCTAGGCTGTTCTAGACTAACATCCTGCCTGGAACCCTATGATCTTTTACTTGGAATTACTGACCCTTCTAGAAACAGAGGTCTGCTCTTGGCCTCCAGTCTCCAGCACCAGAGGGCAGCTGACAGGGCACTGAACCTGCTGTTTTTGAAACTGTTCTTTCTCCAGGTTGTTCCCGATCCTGCTGCTCAGGACAAAAGAGAACATCAAGTGTCCACCATATCATGGGGCAGACCTGCCAGCAAGGATTTGTAAGTCGCCTGTCTTTCCCCCACCCCCAGCCCCAGCACACACCTGTTTTATCACCAGCCTTACAGTCCCGGAAGCCCTGGAGACCAGAATCCTCCTGGCGCAGCTTCTTAATCCCCTGGCCAATTGGCTTGGGGAAGAACTTCCCTGGTCAGCCCTGGGTACTCAGTTAGACCCTGATTAGCGTCTGCTGGCAGACGGCCTTCATGGGGGTGGGGTGGGGGGTGGGGATCTTTTCCCTCAGGCCTTCGGTAGGAATGGCTGTGGTTTTCTACAGTGGATTAATTTTGTTGTTGAGAATAAACAACCAAACATGGCACCACCAAGTCCATTCTGACTCCCAGCCACCCTCGAGGACAGGGTCGACTGCCCGCTTGGGAGCAGAAGCCTCACCTTTCTCTGGAGGAGCAGCCAATGGTGCTCTGGTGGACGGCAGCCAATGCAAGGTGTACCCCACAATGACCCAGGGGGGTCTTTGGTTCAAAGCAGACACAGTGTCTACTTGCCCACCTGTACTGGCTCTGCCAGTCCCAGGCCCAAACCCCTGAGGGCAGGGGGCAAGGCAGGCCAGCCCTGGAGAGGTGAGTCAATGCAGCAGTGTTACAGGTCCACGTGGTAGACTGCAGGCTTGGCGCTGCAGATCCGTGTTGTGGTCCTTGGGGCCAACGGGTGGGGTGCAGGGTGGGGCAGGACCAGAGAGAATAAAATGGGGCTCTGGGGTTGCAGGCACAAAATGGAAATCCAGGAGTGGGACATTGATTTGCCTCTGTCCTGACTCCTCAATTACCACAGGGAAAACTGCAGTTCTTTCTGTCCTGGGCCTCTGGTAACCCGTGATCTTTATGATAAGCCCACACGGAAACGTGGAGTCCAGTCCAATTCATAGAGACTCCTGTACTGTGGGATAGAATTGACCCTTTGCACTTCCAAGACTGACAACCTTTGGGGCAGCAGCCCTAATTGCCCTCCCTCAGAGGAACAGGTGGGTTTGTACTGCTAGCCTTGAGATTAGCAGCCTAACCCCTGCATTAGGCTGGGTTGACTACAGAAACAAATACAGAAATATTCTTTTTTTTTTGGGGGGGGGGGAAGGCGGACATCACTGCCCTCAGGTGGTGGGAGTAGGAGGCCCAGCCTTTGCTCCGTGGAGCTGGAATTGAACCTCCATCCCAGTGGGCCCCAGTCCCGTGCACAACCACTACGCCACCAGGGTTCAGCCCTGGAAATACTCTTCCTTATATGTGTCAAAGAGACCTTATAGCAAGAAGTAATTATATATTGAGCAAACATCCAAGCCAGTGGAAAAGTGGCCAGTCCCACCTATTAGGGTTCCATATACCCTATTCAGGTGGCTCCACTGATTCCTTTGGGAGGAGTTGCAAAGAGTATGGATAAAGAGCCATAATTAAACAATTTCACTTTACCAGAGGGAGTTACGAAAGGGAAAGATGCAAACTTATCCTTTCCCAGACTCGAGAGCTGGTCACTGCCTGATGGCCATTTCCCTTCCGTGCTCATTGAAAGTACTGCATCCTGCAATCTTGGGGACACGATAGTATCAATGTCAGCTCCTGAAAGGCCTCCCTCTCCAGCAACCGAGGATACTGCACTTTGCTTACTGACACATCTGTCTTCTCTACCGAATTGTGGGCTCCCTGAGGGCGGGGATGAGCTGTTCCATCTCCATCTCCTCCTACTCCTCCTTAGTTAGCTAGCTGAGCCATACATAGAACCTTCCATTGGTGGATTTAAAGAACTAGATGTAGTTCCTCCCCATTCAGTGGACTAGATGTCTATATTCAGGTCACCTACACCAGGTGAAGGCTATCTGGTGGCTCTGGGAGGAGATCCTTGTGTCATTGAGCATTTGGCTTCTGTGGTCCCAGAATTCCTTGGTGATCCTCAGGTGACACCTACCTCTCCACCGCTAGCCCCCAATTTGTGCTTGTTCATGTGTATCTATGCTTCTTCTTATAACTCAGAGGTGAGGAGATATAGGACACACCCTACACTGACATGACTAATTACCCTAACCCCAAACAAGATTCCATCCACAAGTCTGCGAGAACGTGGGAAAGGATTGCTGACGGGCTTCAGTTCATGCCTAAACAGACTTATTCCAAATAAAGTGTTTAAACATGGTGGCAGGCAAGCTCTCTCAGTAATACATTGTCACAGTCTTATTAGGGTGCCTGTAAGAAGGAGGTCCTATCAGAGTAATGGCTTCCAAGGACCTTGGTTGGGTCAGTAAAATTCAAGGTAGAAACGTCTGCTCTGAAGGTTATCCCAACTGTTTTGGGGGATCCCAGAGACGTAATCTTTGGAGATTTTCTTTTAGGATTCAGACTGATCATAGAAGCTTATGATGGAGTTTCTGGAAAATTGAAAACCACCTTGATGAGGAAAAGGAGAAGAACGTTGCCCAGCGGAGGTCTTTCCCATCACCCCAGTGCCTCTCCCTGCTCACCTGGAAGGGCTGCAAGGATTGTCTTAGAGGATTTTCCTTGTGAAGCCTTACTCTGTGTGCAGTCACTAATCTGGTGTCAATTTGATGATTAAGAGAGTAGGGGTGCGGCTGAGCCCCAGTGGTTTAGTGGTTGTGCGCGGGACTGCGGCCCACTGGGATGGAGGTTCAATTCCAGCAGCGGCTCCACAGGAGAAAAGGCTGGGCCTCCTACTCCCACCACCAGAGGGCAGTGATGCCCCCCCCAAAACAAACAAACAAACAAAAGAGTATGGGGTGGAATCTAGTCTGTCAATCTAGAGATAGCCAATGGGACCTCTGTGTGGGCATGGCCTTCTCTGAGAATTCTGGGAAATCTGATCATTCCTTCTTGGAGGCAGGAGACATTATCTCTCTGCTCACTCCCTGGGAGACATTGCAGCTGACAAGACACACGGCAGCACGCTGAGGGACCCTGAGCCCTGGAAACTGGAGGAGCCATGGGGAGACCCCTGCCAATACCGAGATGCTTCTCTGCATCCACTGGCCTGTGATTGTCCTGGCACCATTGCGTGTGCTTCCCGAGTCTGAAGAGAACTTACAGATTGGTATCGGGCATATGGGCTAATATCAGATTTATAACTTTGGACTGGACTGGGCTGGGATGTTTTCTCAATATTCAATTGCTCTTGTACATAAACCTTTCTCTTATATACATATGCGTGTTTATGAATTTGTTTCTCTAATCCACCCTGCAAGCCTGGTCTTATCCCTTCAGACTTGTTTGTTCACAAAACTCAAAGAACATTTCAAAGGCACATAATGTGGATCCCAAACTTCTGTTGGGAGGGGATGGAAATGAAAGAGCACAGAATTCCTTGGGAAAAGGGTAGAGAGGAGGGAAAGCCACTTTCCGGAGTGTATACACCTAGATAATTATAATTTCACAGCTTGAAATTTATGTTGAATGCAGGGTTCCTTTTGTAGCATTACTTTTTGACTTGTCATTTTTATCAAGTTGAGGGTTTCAACACGTATTTGGAGGGAGCACAGTTCCATCTGCTGCATGCTCCTGGCACAATGCCCGGCAGTCTGTGATGAATGTCCGTGTGGCAAAATTGGTGAATGGGACATTACTGAACTCTGCTGCCTTTTGCCAAGCAATAGTTTGTGTTAGAATGTGTTTAAAGATGTCAAGGTTACTTGTACTTTTTTTCCCCATTGACTAGTTATAAGCATCAGTGTGTCATGAGTGCAAGTTCCTAGGGTGACTTTTAACTCCTTCTCTTGTCCTGTCTTTCTTTAATGCCCCGGGAAGTCCACAGCAAGTGAAAAGGCAGTCCAACCCCCACTTACTGAAAGCAAGGTAAGAAACCAAAATGTCCCTGTCGTTTCCTTCCGTCCACGAGAGCGTGTGCTGCATTCCCCTGGGAATCTAATCGTGGTTCAAGCCAGTTGCGTAGTATTGCAGTGGCCTTCAAGGGTGAGAGGAAGCATTCACCTCTCCTATGCTCCCTGCTAGGCTCCAGCAGCCTCCACAGGCCAAATGCTTTCCAAGAAAGCCTCACCTTTGTTCCTAGGCTGCCTCTTTGTCCTTTTTTAGGGAGCAAGATGCTAAATGTCAGAACTGCTTATGGTTTTGCCTGGGGGCCACATGGGTTACTGGCTGTGGGGGACGCTGAGAGAAGTACCAAATATATTCTAGTATATGTCACCCTGAATATCAGCTGAGGCACTAATTTTACCACAGAAACTGCATTAGAAATGTGCTGAAAAACTCAGCTCATAGCTGAGCCCTGGTGGCGCAGTGGTTGTGAGCGGGACTGCGGCCCACAGGGCTGACAGTTCAAATCCAGCAGCAGCCCTCCAGGAGTAAGGCTGGGCCTCCTACTCCCACAAGGACAATGATGCAGACAACCCCCCCCCTCAAATTCAGCTCATATGTGAGTCTATTCGGTATCTTTCCTCTGCGTGCCTCTCTTCCAATGTGCAGACTCAAGGACGCCACAAACTTGGCACTCGTCCCCATTACACTTGAACACAGACCTGTTTCAGATATGTTCTGTTGGCATGTCCTACACAGCCCCAACTCAAGAGTTTCAGGGCTATTTATGATAAGACTCCACTCTCCACAGTCCAACCCCATCTCCCAAGCAGGCATCTTGTTCTTGCCCTTAAATCGCAACAGATTGGATCTGGGGTGGCTGCTTTATGTGAAGGTGGTGGTGTCTTTTTTTTTTTTTTTTTTAGGCATCACTGCCCTCAGGTGGTGGGAGTAGGAAGCCCATCCTTTACTCCTGAGAGCCAGAATTGAACCTCCATCCCAGTGGGCCGCAGTCACTGCGCACAACCACTACACCACCGGGGCTCAGCCTGGTGGTGGTGTCTTAAGGAGGCAACCTGTTGAGGGAGAAACAGTCACTCTTGATTGTCCCTGCATTGTGGTGCATTGTCAGTCAGCATCTACCTTGTTCCTTGAGCTCCTGAGCCTCTAGATTGTCCTAAGTAAGGACCCTTGGTGGCATTGCGAGGTAGCCATTAGACTGCTAACTACGAGGTCAGTGGTTCAAACCCACTGGCTGATCCCAGGGGAAAAGATGCTCTCATAAAGATCTACAGTCTGGGAAACACTGTCTAGGGTCACTATGAGTTAGCATGGGTTCAATCGCAATACATTTGCTGCTGTTCATTTTTCAAAGATCAAGATGAACCTTCCAGTCTCAAAGGACAATGATTGAGAAGTGAACCTCAATATCCCATCTATCTACCTACCCTTCCTTCCAAAACATACAGAGTGATATGTGAAGGAGGATTTAAGAGTCATGTGAAAGAATGATCAGCCCCAGCTTGGCGTGGTGATATGGAAGGCTAGATAAAGGAGGTGAGATTTGGGGCTTCCTCGAAGCAGAGGAATTTGTCAGACCACCAGCGAGGGTGATGAATGCAGAAGCAGAAATTTCAAGGAATGGGGAGCCACTTGGGGAAGTGGCTACAATGCTGGGAAGGTAGGAGGTGAAGTTGACAAAGTTGGGAGGTGTGGGGTTGGATGTTCTGTTATGGAACTGGATTGATGAGACCCCAAAAACCTAGGCTGAGGTTTGATGAAATGAATTTATTTTCCCTTGGTCAGAACAATTCCATTTTTGATAGCATCAAAGAGACTAAAACACTGATTTAAATTTAGCAAAAGTGTCCAACTCTGAAAATGATAAACCATTGTTGGAAAATCTTCAAAAAAGAAGGGTTAAATAAAGCCAGGCTCGTGGGTCAGAACACTTAGTATTAAGAAACAATTCTCCCGAAACTGATCCACAGATTCCGTGAATCCCGCTCAAAGTCACGGCTGGTTTCTTTGCAGAAACTCATAAGCTGATCACAGAATATACAGAGAATGCAAGGGATCTACTTTTTATAATGTATATAACACAGGTATTAGAACAGTCTTCTAGTCTGGTCTCTGTATATATTTACTGACGGGTTCATGATCAAACACGTTCCAAAACCTGAGGCAAGAGAGAGCTCAAACAGACAAGGACCTCTTGGAGCAGAGAGAAGGGGGAGGAAAAGGATGGATCCAGGAGTTTGTTTGTTTGTTTTTGTGACATAGTTAAAGGCAGAACTGACAGGGTGGGTGATGGGCCAGTGGAGGAACAAGGGGAGGATAAGGATAAGGAGTTCAAGGATAAGGAGGACATTTGGATTTCTGGCGGGGCTAAGAGAGAGGCGCTTCTGGCCACAGGTGCTGTGTTAGACATTGGCATGGCTCACACGCTTGCTTTAATCTGGTTTCTACTTAATGTCCCATCCTGGTTGGGTAGACACATTTAATCTGGTTTCTACTTAATGTCCCATCCTGGTTGGGTGAACACATTGGAATTTTATTTTTCTCTCTAGCTCCAGAAATCTAGAGCGCGTCAGTTTGGGGTAGATATGACACACATTGGGACCCAGGCTCTGTCACTTTTGTTAGTTTTTCCATTGAATCCAAGATGGCTACTGGCTCTCCCACGAATAGTCTTGTATCCGAGCCAGCAGGAAGGAGGAAGAACCGAGAAGGTGCCTACTTGCTGTCTACTAAGGAAAACTGGGAGCTGTCACAAGACACTTCATGCTATCTCTCCCAGAATTTGGTCACATGGTGACAGGAACGCCTGAGAAATGTTGTCTTCCATGACAAAATAGTAATAATTTATAAATTATCAAGGGTTTGTGAGGGAAGGGAGCCAGGGAGGAAGGGGAGAAATGAGGAGCTGATACCAAGGGCTCAAGTAGAAAGCAAATGTTTTCAGAATGATGATGGCAACAAATGTGCAAATGTGCTTGACATACTAGATGGATGTGGGGATTGTGATAAGAGTTGTGCAAGCCCCCAATAAAATGATTTTAAAAAGAGAGAGAGAGAGAGAGAGAGAGAGAGAGAGAGAGAAATGTAGCCTTCATTCTGTGGGACCTAATTCCAGCTAAACATTGGAGTGTTTGCTAGTCCAAAGAGAAAATGGATATTGGGAAATCTAGCTGTGTTGGCTACACCCAGCTTCTTAATCTTCTTAACACACCTGACCTAATGTATATTTAATTTCTTGTTTGCTTAGTGTCTCACTCTCTCCTTGAGAATGTGGACAGAGGCTCTGTTTTGCTCAGCAACACATTTCCCATGTCCAGAGGAGGGCTTGGGCAGCGAGTGGCTTCCCAAATATTTGTTGAGTGAAGGAATGACAGGGCTGAGCCAGTGTGGAATCTGCTGGAGATAGAAGCTGAAGAAGAAGACTGGGGATGTTATGGAAGGCACATCGAGGTGCTGTGTCTGTGGGAGAGCTAGGCAAGTATGGCCACAGAAAGTCAGAAATTGTGAGTCTGCAGCTCAGGAGCTTAGTTGGGGCTGGAGATCTTGGCAAGAAGAATTCTTTGGGAGGGCACAAGGGGGACAAGGGGGCAGACCCATGGCAGATCGGTTGGGGGGGGGGGGCATCCTCAGCCAGTGAGCTCAGCAGAATTGCTGCTTAACGGGGAGGGTCAGCTGTCTTCCTACCTCACCGACCCTGCCTCACATCCTGATTGTTGTTGTGAACCAAGCAACAGGAGCCCGGTTGTCTGAGTGGATTCTAACTCATGGAGAGACCGTGGGTTGCACTGTTGGGTGAGCTGCACAGACGGTTCATCTCCTTTTGGAAGCCGATTGCCACACTGTGCTTCCTGTGACTCAGCTTTCTTCCCTGTCAAGTAGGACGTTACTAGGAAGGCCTTCGCTTGGCTGTTTTAAGAGTCACGCCAGTTAATGTTCATGAAGAACTCAAGACAAAGCTTTGCACAGCATCAGCTTTCTCTCCCTGCTAGCTGTTACTGTTACGCAGCCAGACATCATTTTAGAGCGTCATTATCTGGAGAGCATCTCCTGTGTACTTTTCCCGATTCAATATAATATTCCTTAAATATCATATTAAATATCATTTTCCTGAAGAAATTATAGTGATACTAAGACCCAAATCCAAACCTGTTACCGATGAGTTGATTTCTACTTCAGGGAGCTCACATGTTACCCACTAGAACTGCTTTATAAGGTTTTCTTGACTGTCATCTTTGCAGAAGCAGATCACCAGACCTTTCTTCCACGGTACTTCCGGGTGGGGTGGAACCACTAGCCGTGTGGGCCAAGCGGGCATCTGAATTACAGGGCCATTGCTTTGGAGGCGATCCCAGCTCCACGTGGAGATCTGCTCCACGGGGTTTTCTTGTCTGTGAACGTCCACAAGCAAGTCCCCATGTTTGTCTTCGGAGGGGCCTCGGGAGGCCTTTGAACTTGCAGTTAGCACTCAGCCCTTTGTGCCACCCTAGGATCTTGGAAATCATCATCATTTAAAAATATCCTTTCTGAGCTGAGCCCCGGTGGCGTAGTGGCTGTGTGCAGGACTGCAGCCCACAGGGTTGACGGTCCAAATCCAGCAGCAGCTCTCCAGGAGCAAGGCTGGGCTTCCTACCCCCACCAAGGCAGTGAGGCGAAAATAGACAAGCAAACAAACAAAAACCAATAACACCAGGAGCCATGAACTGAGAACAATCAATCTATCCTATGAAGGGGCATAAAAAAAAATCCTTTCTGAGCAATATTAAAAGTTAGCACCCAGGGCTGAGCCCCGGTGGCGTAGTGGTTGTGTGCGGGACTGCGGCCCACTGGGACGGAGGTTCAATTCCCGCTCACAGGAGCAAAGGCTGGGCCTCCTACTCCCACCACCAGGGCAGTGATGCTTTAAAAAAAAATTTTTTTTTTTAATTAAAAAAAAAAGTCAGCACCCAATTTGTGTATCTGTGCCTGTCTTATGGGCTGGCCTGGGAAAGCTTAGACACCCTGCCTAGGTATCGGCTTTCCCAGAGTCATTACCCTCCATTTGGGGGTGCTGGTTCTTGGGGGACAGCATTGGGGACCTTTCATTGGCCCAGTACAGGCCACAGGAGAGACCTGCTCCAGGAAACACAAGGCAGCAGCCAGGGCGCTCGGAGAGTGCACTGGTCCCATCAGATAGGGCTTTCTTTGGGGAAGGAGCCTGAGCTAGGCAGCCGGTCTCCAGTCGAAGTTCAGTTAGCTCTTCCTCCTCCAGGCTGCTCTTCTGTACGCAGAGACGTGACAGGGCCCTGGAATGCGATGGGAGCTCCTGGAGTGAAGAGGTTATCCTTGGGAGTCACGCCCAACAGGCTTCTCTGGGCCGCTGGATGCTACTGCCCCAGGGAAGGAGAAGCCTCACTGGGAGAGCATCTGAGAAAGACGGGACTGGGAATCCACGGTGGAAAGCAGGGCGGCGCTTCCTGAAGAAGCTGGGACTAGAAATGGTTGCCGGGGACCCAGCCATCCCTCCGCGGGGCAGAGAGCCTCCAGGGATAAGGAGGGGCGGCGGCAGCTACAGTGAAGGCACACTGCGCTACGGCCCCGCACCGCACCTCGCTGTAGCCCAGATGGAACGAGCCCACGTGCCTTCAAGTGAGAGTGGGTCAGTAGACTTAGCCGCAGACCTCACCGGAACACCAGGAGCCCAGTGCTAGATCCGTAACACACCTCCCCACATGGAGAAGCCTGCCGGATATGAGGTAGGAGGGACAGGTGGGGAGGGGGAGCCGCTGGCTAGAGGGCAAATATTACCTGGGGTGAAGGAAAAGCAATGTACAGTGAGAAGGACCCCCAAACCAAATTCACTGCCATGGGGTCGGTGCCAACTCGTCATGCACCTGAATGACCCTCGGGGGAGTTCTGAGACTGTCACTCTTTACAGGAATATAAAGTCTCCTTTTTCTCCCTCAGCGCAGCGGGTGGTTTCAAATGGTTGGCCTCGTGGTGAACGGCCTGTCACCACACTCCCATGCCACGACAACACGCCCCTCCCTAGAGGGAGGCGAGGAAAGACATGATGGAGGCAGGGGAAGAAAGACACTGGGAGGTTCGAGCAAGGGCTCTGGGCAGCAGAGGCCAGTATTGTGAAGTGCACAGCCCTGCAACTGTGGGGGTGACAAGAAGCTACTTGGATGGACAGGCAGGTGGAACAGGCAGGAGAAAAGACGGAACATGGGGCTGAGCCCCGGTGGCGCAGTGGTTGAGCGCAGGACTGCAGCCCACAGGGTTGGCATTACAAATCCAGCAGCAGCTCTCCAGGAGCAAGGCTGGGCCTCCTACTCCCACCAGAGGGCAGTGATGCCCACAAACAAACAACAACAACAACAGCAACAAAGACGGAGCACGACCACAAAGATACACAGCCTTCTCAGAAGATCTTTCCATTTGAATATTTACCTTGGCCGCAAAAAAAAAAAAAAAAAAAAAAA
>PVJH01023066.1:0-35468 GCA_004026705.1 Nesogale talazaci | reverse complement strand
TGAGTAGAAAACCCAGTTTTTCTCCCTCAGAGCTGTTAGTGGTTTTGAACTGCCACCAACAGCCCCGAGGGAGAGCAACTGGGTTTTCCATTCTTGTAAACAATCACACAAGAGCAGCTGAGACAGGTGGAAAGAAGAGGAGTGGGGTCCAAAAATCATCCACCAGGTCCAGTCTGTGCTGCAGCAGGGATGGCCGGTCACCTCCAAGACAGTTCACTTTAATGCCTCTGGACAGTCGGTTCTTTCTAGCCCACAGACGAGGGGGATGGAGGCATACCCAGCTGAATTCTTGCTGGGGATGCCACCTGTAGGGGCAATTGCCCCTCCTTCCAGCCCCACCTTCCAGGTCTTGCTCTATGGCAGATCATCAGGTGGCTACTGAGAGTGGTGGGCGGGAGAACTGAGGGCAGGACAGAGGTATGTGTGCTTACTGGGGGGAGGTGCAGGGGGGGGCCGGGCATGAGAATCACGGTTTGCTCCTCATGTCCAGGAACTCCCATCTGGCAAGGCCTGGCCCATGGGAAGGCTCTGTCAGCATCCACGCAATGGTGAAGGAGCAAACAGTCCCGCTAGGGAAGGTGGAAGGAGTTAGCCAGGGAAAGACAGTGTCTGGCACATTCCGAAGGACACGTCGGTTGGATGTCGCTGCTGGGGGCAGCAGTTCCCCAGGCCCTCTGGTGCGTGAAAGGGTTCTCGGGAATGATCCTGGTGACTTGTCCGAATTTGATTCCCCAGTAGGACAGGTGGTGCTTCTGCTTCCCATCCGCTCAAAAAACGAAATGGCCTGACTCTGGGAGGTGGCATAGCTAGCCACGTGATGAGAGGAGAGAGGGCAGGGGGGAAGATGGGGGCTCCATGGACCAGCTGGCAAGTAGCCGACAGTCTAGAACATGCCACTCAGGAAGACAGATATGCAGCCACCGCCATCCCCACTCCCACCCCCGGAGCCTGAAGAATGTGGATGCAGGAGGCTTTGTAAGCAGAAGCCAAGAGACTTTCCCCCTTCACAGGCCTGACCCTCCCACTTTCTGAGGGGACACCCTCTTCCCTCTGCTCAGGCTCCGTGCTGCGTCCTTGTCAAAAAATGAAGATCCAGGGCATGGGAAACTGTGAAGTCAGCTGATGCTCAGCTGACCCCGCCTTCCAGTCCCGCCGTCTTCCTGTGGCTTGGCTCCCTGACTAGCGCTGCCTGAGGATAGGGGTGGTAGCCAGATAAGCATGGCGTCTCTGGGGATGCCAACAGTTAAGGTGCTCGGCTGCTCACTAAGAAGGTGGAAACTCAAGTCCACCCAGACGTTCCTGGGAAAAAGGCCTGGCTGCCTCCTGCCTGATAAGAAGAAAGGTCACTGAAGACCCTCTGAACTGTGCCACTCTGACATACATGGAAGGGGTTTCCATGAACTGAGATGGTTCTGACAGCACCTGGTGACTGGCTCCTGAGAGAGAGTCCATGGAGCAGAGGATCCCATGGGCCTCTTGGTCCCGTGTGAGACTGGACTGTCAGTCCCGGTGGGGTTCCTTCCCTCCTCTGACAGGCACTCATTTGGGCCTTGGTCCTTACCCTTAAAAAAATGGAACCACGGCCCCCCACACTGTCCCAATCGTCCTGTTCCAAGTACAGCGCTCCTTTGTTTTCCTCCTGCGACCCCTCCCAGCGTTTTGAAAGCAAACCTTAGCATCCACCAGCGAGCAGCCCCAAGCCACCCAAGCTTGACTCTAGGTTTGTACACAGTCTCGGAGGCCCACGGCAGCCTGGAGTTGTGCACTTTGGGGCTTCTTTTGATGTCTCCTGGTATTAAGTCCTCCTCCCTGGAGGATCTGTTCACTTCTCTCCATCCACTCGCTTAAGAGAGAATCTCTAACTGACTTTGCCTCGCTCCTCGGGCAGCAGGGAGCGGAGGAGGTGATGCAATATTGATAACGTCCATTGTTGCCGGGTAGTTCAGAGGACGCATCCAGCCAGCACACTCGGGGCTGTTCCTGGGTGAGGACAGAGCTGAAGATGTCGGCCCACAGCCTGGCGGAGAGCTTGGTCCCCGGAGAAGGCAGGACCGAGCCTCTTTGAGCCACATTTTGCTCCATTTCTCACACACACACACACACACACACACACACACACGCATGCACGCACACCTTGCTGGGCTGCAGTCTTCCTGGGGAAAGATGATGAGTCCAGGCTCCGTGCGTGCCAAGCGCCAGGCCGAGTGCCTGCTAGAACCTTGCGGGAAATCAATTAGCTTTCTGATCTAGGGGTGGGCAACTCTGTTCTCCCTCCTCTACCCTCCCTAACCCACTTAAGTCCTAGCAGGATCGCCGCCTTCACGCCTCCTCCTCCCTCCTCATTCTGCCACCAGACGGGGCAGAGCCAGGGGGAAAGGGCGAGGGCGCCGCAAGGCAGTGACAGTCCATCCGCCAGCTCTGTGAGAGGCCAGGTCAGCTGGGTCAGGAAGAGTTCTGGCCCCGTGGTTCGCCTCAGTCCAACAGCCCTCCCCGCCCCCCCCCCCACCGCCTCCTCAGGGTCCAGACCGTGCTGAGCCCAGCCATCATCCTGGGCGGACCTTCAGGAGCCCCACCTTTATCCTGGGTGGAGCTTCTGGAATCCCGCCTTCATCCTGGGTGGAGCCACAGGGACTCCTTTTCCCTCCCCAGACCCAGGTGCTGCCCTGTCAATCCTGAATCATGGCGACCCCCTGTGCTTCGGAGTAGAAAAGCGCTCTGCATGGTTTTCCGCAGCCGAATTTTTGGAAGTTGGTGGCCCAAGGCCCTTCTGCGTGGACTGGGACAGCCGGACAACCTTGGAATGATCTACGGAGCGCAACAGATGGTCATACTGCCTGCTCAGAAATGGGAGGCGGGGCGGGAGCCCAGGAGAGCAGGTCTTCCATCCAAACCCACATATTCACTTTACTTTTTAACCCAAGAGTTTTACTGAGACCTAACTCACACATCATACACTTCCATAGTTCGTCTGTATGCAGAGAGTGGCTCTATTCGTCACCACAATCCATTCTAGAACACCCTTCCCCTCCGGTAGTAACTCCCTGAATTCACGTTAAATAATCGTCTTTGATTCTGAGCGCTCCCTCCCTGAACTTGGTTACTTCGTCCTCCTTCGACGGCGTATAGTAGCAGAGGCAGTTCGGTTGCTGGGGGGGGGTTGTGTTTGATTTTAAATGTCTAGGCTTGGCAAAGGAGCCCTGGTGGTGTCGAGGTTTCAAAACCACTCGAACCTGTGAGAGAAAAAAATGGGCCTTTCGACTTGTCAACCCTCAGAGGTTGTCCGGGAGGGTCACTGAATTGGAAACTACTCGATGGTAGTGAACTGGGTTTTGAGTTTACTGGACAAATCAAAACCTAGTCATTGTAACGTGATTCTCTGGTGGGATCATCATGCTTATTCTTGTTCTATTGGCCCAGGAAATCTGAAGGTGGCCAGTTCACAGGCGGTGACACTTCTCACCCAATAACATGGTACCGCGGGTCTTTCTCTGCCCTTTCCGGTGAACCTGCATAACCGTCGGCTCATAAAGGGCAGTGAGCCTGGCAGGGACAACAGTCCAGCCCACGAGCCAGCGTCCTTCTCCGTGGGAGCAGAGGCGGGGGGCCATGCTAAAGCGGAAGAGCAGAGGCTGTCTTTGAACAATTAAAATACAATCAGGAGCTTTCTCTTCGGCAGCCATTAGATTCCATTAGTCTGAGCTGCCTATACGTGCCGCTCTCCTGCTCTGCCCAGAGCAGGTGCGGACAACCAGGCCCACCTGACGGTCAGGAGGACACCTCCCAGGGCGCCAAGGCACAACTGCGATGTCCCTGCCGCTGGGCAGAAGCCCTGAGGAAGGCTGGCATCCGGGATACTTGGCTCCACCTTTGGGGACTCCTGCCCCTCCAGGAGCTGGGGGTGGGCATTCCATTTACTCATTACAGGAACCCAGTTTTCGTCCTGCCACGTAGGAGGGAGGAGACAATAGTGCACAGGATGACCAGGGGGCTCCGAGGAATATGAGCTCGGTGTCATTGCTGGGGCCACCTTCATTAGCCGGTGAGGGATGAAAACCTTCCTCAGCTCCTCCATCGCAGCCCCTCGGAGTTGTCAGCCCAAGGGAGACCCTATTCTCTGCACGATGTGCTCACCCGTGGATCTCACAGTGGGTGTCCTGAGGGTGTGACCTCAGCAGGGGGCGGAGTCGGGATTAGGGACCTGCCCCCGTCTCCACCCTGGAATTCGGTGCTGCAGCAGAACCCAGCGATGGCACCCAGGTGAGCATCAGACCTCAAAGCGCCTTTCTTTCTAAGGGACTTCACAGCTACAGACCCAGGGCCGACCTCCCGTGACGCCAGTTCCAGGCCTTCCTGCTGCAGCTCAGAAAGCCCAGCCGGAGAGTCAAGGACCGGGTAGAAACATTCCCAGAGCCTGAGCCTCAGGACTGAGCTATTGCAGGCTCCCTCTCTCCTCACATACTGCCCTCACTCAACTCCAGCTCGATCTGTCACTCAAGGTCACACTGGACATTAGGGACAGGGCCACCTAGGTCCTGGGTCCCCTAAATCTCAGGTCAACCTTCACTGCACCACCCTGCCAGTCTCTCCTAGCATGCAACCTCCATAGTTGTTTAAATGCTGCAGAGCAAAGGCCACTGGTTCTCAGCATTCCCAACGGAGACAGCCCTGAGAAAGCACACACATGTGTGGGGACATGCACACACATGCACGTGCACACCCATCAGGGGCCCAATGTTTCTACATACCGCGGTATCCTCTATGTGGCCCTGGGAACCTTGTTTGGCCTCTCTGAACCGGGGTGTCTTCATTTGCACAATGAGTTTTGTGGAGAGGGTTTAATCCAGGTGTTCTCCACAGTCCCTTTGGGGGTCTATAAGCTGCCTTCGTCCAACACTCAGACCCTCAGAAAATGAGCCACACCTTCCAAGACCCTAGGGCCTCGCTCAGAGCAAGTCATCCCTCACATCCAGTGGAGGAGAGTATGGGGAAGAGTCATCACTGGGAGCTTGGCGAGGGAAAGAAGAAGGGAGGGAGGGAGGGAAGGAAGGAGGGAGGGAAGAAACTTGCATGGGGACAAGGTGGGTTCCCAAGTACAAGCTTAGAGCTTAGTCAGTCCCTTGTTAGCCTACTTGTGGCAGTGCCCTGTGTCCAGGGAAGAGCCAGGTCATAATAAAATCCCTCAAAGAACAGAGTTTTCCTCTCACAGCTCTGAGGGCTGGGGCCTTGGGAGGCTGTCAGGGAGGACACTTCCTGGTCTCTCCCAGTTCCTGGTGGCCCAGCTGTTCCCCAGCTGGAGCTGCAGCATAGCTCTGTGGTCATGTGGCCATCATCTTCCCTCCATGTTTCCCCTGATGTATCTTTCCCCCTGGTATAAGGACACCACTCTGATCAGAGGAGCCCTGGTGATAGAGTGGTTATGAGTTGGCCTAATAATTACAAGGTCAGCAGTTCAAAACCACCAGCCGCTCCGATCGAGAAAGGCAAGGGTTTTTACCCCTGCAAAGAGTTACCGTCTTGGAAACCCACAGAGAGCAGTTCGACCCTGTCCTATCAGGGCACTTCGAATTCGAATGACTGGCACCCGTGAACTGAATTATGAGGAGTAGCTTAGGAACCTGCCTCCTCCAGGATGAACTCCTGGCAACCAATAGCATCGTCAAAGACCTTATTTTCTTAGCAAAGTCACATTCACACATGTTGAGGGTTAGGGCCGCAGCATAAATATGGGGAAAACACAATTTGGCTCACAACAGGTAGCCCTCTGCGCTGGCACAGGCCTGCTCTAGCCTGATGGACGCTGCACTGCTCAGGAAGAGAGTCATCACTGGGAGCTTCGAGAGGGAAGGCGGAAGGGAGAAAGACTGTGGGGACACAGCCAGCTCCACTCAGGCCCCCTGAGGAGCCATCTCAGACCCTCCCCCCATCGCCTCTCAAGCATCCCTGTCCTTGCCCGTCTGTCCACTGTTGGGAAACTCTGCGTCCCCTGGAAGGACCAGGAGAGTGACAAGATGCCAGACCTTCCCAGGAAGGAACCAGAGGAGAGCAGTCCCCACGCCCATCTCCAGCTCCAGCTCTGACATGGAGCAGGCACCTCACTCTCTAAGTGTGCTGGGGGATTAGGGTAGTTCTGCATGTAGTCCACCTGCTCAGACCCTGCCCAGTCAGCCTGAAATGCTGGCATGAAAGCCCCAAGTGCCCTCCTGCATGGTCTCTCCTCACCCTGAACTCAAGCCCACCCTCCACAGACAAAAATAATCTCTCTGCTCAGAAACCAGATGCTGGGGAGCCAGCCTCTTCACGGCAGCCCCAGGGACCCAGGGGAGAGCTAGGCCCCGTGGGTTGCTTTCTCAGAAGGAGATTGCGAGGTTTTTCTTCTGAGGCTTATCTGGGTGGACTCAAACCTCCCACCTCTCAGCAGCCAAGCACACTCTCACCCTTGGCAGCCCAGGTATAGGTAGTGATAGTGTGGACTGAGGGCCTTTGATGTGCCAGGGGCTGGCCCTCACCCCGGTTTGGCTCATTCATCATCCTGCCACCCTCAGGGTCAGGGACTGAAATAAACTGGATATGAGACAGAGAAGATGAATCCAGCACATCGCCCGTGTGACTGTCCTATAGTCATAAGATGAAGGAGCTACAGAACACTAGTTCCAGCCCAAGTCCCCACACTCCAGAGACCACAGACTAGATCCCATTGGGGCTATCTGGTGGGAAAGGGGGCACACGGTCTTTGCATATCATTGCGAAGAACCCGCTGGAGTCCCAAGACATTCCAGAGGGCAGTTGAAGAAGACCAGAGACTTCACGGAGAAGCCAGCACTAATTTTTGGTCCACGAGGTTGGCCACCAGGCTTCCCAGAGGGAGGCGATTATGAAAGTGGAGGCACACAACAGAATAGGGGAGGAAAGACCCAAGAACTAGCCCCTAAGAGATGGAGTCCCTGAGAGCAGTGACCAGACATCCCTGAGTCTGGCTGGCCCAGTCCCTGTACCCTTTCTGCTCAATCGAGTCCCCTACATATGCCTTAGTTGCACCAACACCTGCGTACCACACGGGGAATAGAGAGAGCAGAAGGCGTGGAGAATAAAGTGCATGAAGATACTTTGAAAAGTTGGCAACCAAATAAAGTAAAAGCTCCCTCCGATGTAAGCCAAGCGCTCTTAAGTCTGCTCCACTCAGAGCGAGCCCATCTCTGCCTTAGCAGAGCTGTGCAGGTAGAATTTTCTATGGATGACTGTTCCAAAGACTGATGGACTTTTCTTCAGAGGTTCCTCTGGGTGAGCTCAAACCTCCAGTCTTTGGGTTAGCCTCTGAGTTCGATCACCAGCACCGCTGCACAGGCCCCGGTGCTCACTCCAGCTCAGGCTGAGGGCTGACGTGCTCAACTCAAGAGCAACTCAGGCCCCGCTCACTCCAGGCTAGTCCCCCAGAGTCGGAGCCCCAGGTCTAACAGTGGAGGTGATCCCATGAGGCCTCGAGTAACTGGAGAAAGGTGCACTTCATGGGAAAGTCGCTTGCCTCCTTTCTGTACACAAAGATTCATGGCTGGCAGCCGGCTATAAATCTGGTCTCCATCCTGCCGCTCATTAACTGGCATATGTATTTATGAAAAAAGCTCTCTCTAATTAAAGCTGTCACATAATCACTTTATGTAGCTCACCCCGGCTAAATACAGCGAGGACCTTAATTGGCTGTTAAGCTGGCCGAAAGTTTTCCGGGAAGCTGGCATATTCAAGACAACCTTCTGCCCTCTGCCCACTGACTCAGGGCATCTGTCCCTCTGTGCTGGACTCCAGCACAGAGCAAAACCTTCCCATGGGGTTTCCCAGGTTGGAAACTTGGAGACCCACAGGGAGAACCCTAGACTGTCCTTGAGTCTCTACCAGATGGTGTCACTGGATGGCAGTGACTTTGGTTTTGGTTTTGGAGGAAACTCCATGCTGACAAGAAAAGGAAAATCTAACAATGAAATGTACAAATATCTAGAGTTAGAAAATGGAAAAGGAAGACCATACTCTTCATACCTTAAATTGAACGGACTAAAGAAACAACTCAAGCCTCTAGTTGTGATCTTAAAAGGTTCTATGGGCAAAATATCAAACAATACAGGAAGTACTCAAAGAAAATAGAAGCGATACAAAGTCACTAGACCAAAATGAATGAGTTGACATGCAACCCTTTCAAGAGGTAGTAATGGAACAAGAACCAACAATACTGAAGGAAGAAGTCCAAGCTACACTGAAGGCATTAACAGAAAACATGGCTTCAGGAATTAATGGAATACCCACTGAACTGCTTCAACGAGCAGATACAGCCCTGGAAACACTCACACGCTATGCCTGGAAAATGAGAAGACAACTACTTGGCCAACTGAAAGAGGTCCATTTTTGGGTGGATCCAGTCTTGTGGATCCAGAGGTGGTGGAATAATCTCAGCACTGACGTGGGTCTCCATGTGGCTCCTCCAGCTCCAGGGCCCTGGTTCCATCAGCATGACTCTGTGTGTTGTCCACAGGAATGCCTCACACAGAGAGTATGTCTGGCCTCCAGTGAGCTATTTATCGCCATTGTGTCTCCAAAGGAGATCACCAAGCTGCGACCTGGTTGACAGGCTAGATTCCACCCTTCCTCAAGCTAACAGTGGATTGTGTAACTGCCACACCTGCCTGTGAACATTGGACTCTGAATAAGGGAGCCCAAAGAAGAATGCATGCATTGGGATGGAGTTGCTGGTGAAGAATCCTGAAAGGACCACAGTCTGCCAAAAAAATGAACAGATTTGCCTTGGGAGAAGTACAGTCAGCACGCTCCGTAGAGACAAGGATGGAGAGACTTTGTCTCAGGTACCTTGGACATGTCAAGAGAGAACAGTCCCTGGAGAAGGCCATCATGCTGGGTAAACTAGAGGGGCTGTAAAAAAGGGAGGGTCTCCAGGAGATGGCTTGGCGGGATGACTGCCTTGATGGGGCTGCAAAAGCAGGCAGTGTTCCCTCGGTTGTACACAGCGTCATGAAGAGTTGATGCTACCTGGTCAGCACCTAACAACGTTCTTTATGGGAGCGGGTCACCAGGCCTTCTGTTTCTAGGAGTCAGTGGGGGCCTTGAAACGGTTGCACAC
Organism: Nesogale talazaci; assembly: GCA_004026705.1. Lineage (NCBI taxonomy): Eukaryota > Metazoa > Chordata > Mammalia > Afrosoricida > Tenrecidae > Nesogale > Nesogale talazaci. The sequence goes on along the minus strand of PVJH01023066.1, from coordinate 26,350 downwards.
CAAGGGTCCTTGTTCCTGGACCGGCGTGGCCTCGTCCTCAGCCTAGCCCGAGGACATGCCGACTCAGCTAAGAAGGATTCACACATCAGCCAGGATGGCGAGAGAGGCTCCCTGTGGCCTTCTGCCCATCCACCCTCAGGCTGAGATGCGTCTCCTTTCTGGGCTCTCGCTCCCTCCGACTCAGCCTCCAGGTCCTTTGCAGGCCCTGCTGCTTTCAGAAATAAATTCTTTCCCACCGTGTCCGCTTCCAAGTCTTCATTGATTTTTGTCTCTGTTTTCCCAGCTCCCTGTCACAACAGGTTATTACGGGTGATGGGTCGGAACTCACCCGTACCGACCCACCTCTTAAAAGCTGTCCACGGCAGCCCCCCTGGGATGCAGCGGCCTCCTCGTGGCCCAGGGGAAGGCTGGGCAGCAATGGAGAGGCTCACCCCTCTTTTGTCAGGACGCAAACTCATGCTATGAGCCTAGCAAGATGAACACTGGGGGGGCCTGACTCAGGGCTCGCTCTGGGCCATCAATGCCTCACCAAACCTGGGAACGCTTATCCCTTATCTACTCAGCTCCAGGGTTGTTAGGGACCCAGTAAAATGCAGCTGGGAGCAAACCAGGAAGAGCCCAGCCCCTGTTCTATGGCCCTCGACCTCAGGATCTGACTCCATCGGCACCCCACAGGTTAGGGACAAGGAGTGCCTTCCTTTCCTTCTCATTATGCCCCCGGTCTCGCCCAGGCCTGTTGCACCACCCCTTCCATCTGGCCTATAAACAGGCATGGGCCTGTGTGGAGATGGAACCTGAGGGCTTCCCCCAGCCAGGGGGAGCCAGCCACTCTTTCTGCCTCGGCGAGCTAGTGCTAGTCCCCTTGAGGGGAAGTCTGGAAGCCCAGTGCACCCCAAGCCATCATGGTCCTGAGGGACAGGGACAGGGACAGGCATGTGGAGGGGTTGGTCCTGCCTGGTATTTAAACTTGGAGCAGCCCGACTAGGCCTGCTCAAAGAAGAAACTGAAACAAAGACGTTGTCCAAACTCTGCCACCCCCCACCCCATCCAGCAGCATCAGCAACAAATCATTTCTCCAACTCACCTTGGCGCAGACAAACACCAGTGACCAAGGCAGCCCCCTGTCTCTGCCAACAGTCGGATCCAGGCCTCAGCCCAGCTGGTGTGCCCGGGGAAGAGAGACCGTCCCCAGGGCCAGGCGGGGCTGGGGCAAAGCGGAGTGTAAGGCTTTGCTAAATCCCACATCTTGATTAGGAGCATCAAGCTTATCAGCTCACCTGCACCTGCAGCCTCGGGGGGACCCAGGTGAGAGGCTAGTTAGCTCTCCTGAATCTGCTCTTAGAGAGCTGTCTGGTAAATGAACCCAAGGGTCCTCAAAAGGGGTGGGGGGTGGGGAGGGTGGCTGGCAGGTGAGGAAGCAAGAAAAAGGGAAATGAGTTGAGCCTTAATGAAGTCTCAATGCCAACACGGAGCCCCAGAAGGCAGCAGCTGCACCCTGCCTTTGATGAGGCTGAAGGAGCATCCACTCTCTCCCAGCGGAAGCCCCCGGCCTTCAGAAGGCGCTGTCCCAGGTTCAATACTCACGTGGCTGGGAAGGGAGCAGCCCTTCCTGTGCCCGGCACTGCCACGGCCAAGGGCCGCTGCTGACAGTGATTCTTCTCCTTTGCGCTTGTGACGCAGAGGGGCCCGCTGCTGCCCCCACGCCATTCTATAGTCACAGATTCCAACCATGGGATTAAGGAGTCAAGAAACATTCCTGCAAATACATAAAAGTGTGTGTGCATAGGGAGTGTGGAAATGGGTTTGGCAGGCGAAGATTGAGCTGCCCTATGACCCCAGGATTGCCCGGTTTTCGACATGCCCAAGAGAATTCAAAGCCAGGAGCCAAGCACCGGTGTTCCTCAGAGCATCGTCCCTAACCGTCGAACAACAGAGCCATGGAAATGCCCATCAACAGATGAATGGATAAGCCAAACGTGGTGGGTCCCTACAGTGGCCTAGCATCCAGTCACAGAAAGACAGGGTGCTCTGACACATGCTGCATGTGACATGCGGGGGGGGGGGGGGGGCCTTGAAAACGGGAGGCTAAAAGGACAAACTTGATACAATTCTGCTTGAAGGTAGTAACTCGCCGTCAATCAACGCTGCCTCACAATGACGCTGTAGGACAGAGCAGAACTGCTCCTGTGGGGTTTCAAGGCTGAAAGCCCTTATCGGAGCACAGAGCCTCCTCTTTCTCCCGCAGAGCAGCTGGGGGTTACCAATCGTGCACCTTGTGGTGAGCAGCTCAAAGCAGAACCCACTCCGTCATCGGGGCTCCTGGAAGCAGCATTATCTGAAAGCAGCAAGCCCAGGGGCTGGGTGGAGCGGGGGTTGGGTGTTGTTCGTTGGGTACACAGTTTCTACCTGGGTGATAAAAATCCTGAAAATAGATCATGGCAGTGAATGTACAATATGATGACTGTATGTCACCTGGAATGGCTAAAACGGCGTTTTGTGTTATACATATTTTACCATAATAATAAAATGTAAGCGCATGCACAAGGTGAATGATTGCAGCGATTATAAGAAGGTGGAAAGCAGCTTGAATTCCCACACTAGGGGAGTGGTTGTTGAATGAGTGGTGCATTTCTACGACTGTGCTGTGCCGGCAGTGAAGAAACAGAGGGGCCCTCTGCAGAAGAAGAGTTTGGGGACCATTTAGGAGCAGGAAAGAGGTTAAAGGGGACCACCCAAGGCAGCAGGCGAGGCAAGGAGGGTGGAGGGGGAATGTGCAAGCCCAGGACTCCAGGGAAAGAGGGGAGGCGGGAGATGGATGCGAGGGTCACGCAAGACAGGGAGTGAGCAAACAGACAGAAACACAGGGCCCACGTTATAGAAGATGCTCTGGGGGTAGATGGGTTGGCAGAAAAGACAATGTCATGTGTCTGGTGCCTGGTGGGAGACATGAGTCCAGTGCTGGGCAGTGAGGCACAGAGGAGACAGTCTGCTGGGGGCTATTGGTAGACTTGGAAAACACGTTCCTAGTGGAGAGAAAGAGGGAATTGGGGCATGTGGAGGCCTGCAGGCAGTGACCATAGACCACCCTGGGGAGATGACATTCTGTAAAGCATTACTCCAAATTCTCACAGACTCCATTGAGGCTAGATGAATTTCTGATGCTATTATCCTGAGCTCATCTTTAAACCTAAAACCACAACTAACCCCCAAAGTCCTTTAAATCCCACAATAAAAACCTGCTGCCAAGGAGTTCATGCAGGATTATCATGACCCTACACAGCATTTCCAAGACTGTCAATCTTGACTGAAGCAGACAGCCTCTCCTTTCTCCCACCGGTGGTTTTGAACTGCCAGTCCTGTGGTTGGCTGCCCAACACCTAGCTCACAGTGCCACCCAGGCCCCTCAACCAAATAATAGCTGAGCCAAGGCAATACAAAATGCTTGCCTGTATTCTTTTAAAGAACTATCTATAGGGAGGGAAATTGACAATAGTACGCACACGCTGGGGGTGGTAGGGATTTGGGGGGAAGATGGAAATTTCTAATTCCATAAAGCACTATTGTCTCGGGGACTTCTGGGAAGATGGCGACTGAGTAACACATCCTAGAGGGACGCTGCAGAAATCACTACAGGAGCGTTACTGAGAGGGAAAATCCACACTGCTGGGCCACAGGAGGAGCATCATAAAGATAAGTGCGCACAGACCTACTAGGTTTTGAGGGACTGGGGGATTTTGGCTTACCACAGTGAAGGTCGAGTCCGGTTTGACCCTAGTCTTGCCACTGTCTCTGCTGGAGCTGGGATCATTTGCAGCCAGCTGGCGCTGGGGGTGGGGGAGTCTTTTTCTCAACACAGTTACAGCTTGCTTGCCGCCACCTTAGGGCAGGGATTAAACACCCCCAGCCCCATGGTCAAGGATCTGGGCTCAGCTTCATTGTTACTTTTGTTTCCCTCCTTTCTCTCTATTCCCCCCACAGTCTCAGGGGCTTAGTGTTTCTTTTTCCTTTTTCTCTTCCTTTTTCTCTCACATGCCACTGCTGACCGCCGACCACTCCCCTTAGCCAAGGGCATTTATGCCTTCCGTCTACCTAGCCGGGAGCACTCCACCCTCTGCAGCATAACCAGGGGCTGGGGAAAGTCCACCCACCCTCCAACAGGGGATATCCTGCCCAACTTCTTCCTGGAGGAAATTCCACCTGTCCACACCCTGCAGTGCTTAACATTCGGCTGGAGAAATCCTGCCCACTTTCTTCAGAGGAAATGCTGCCTATGTGGCTGGGAGATCTCCTATCTATCCTCTGTGGTCCCACGTGATTGAGGGAACTTCCTCCTGCCTGCCTTAGTGCCTCACACAGCCCAAAGCAGCCTCGGCCAACACTCACCAATCTTCCACGCTGCTGGGGGAACCTCTGCCCAATCTCCACAGCAATCTACCTGACATGGCAATTCCACCCACCATTCATGGAGCCCTATACCAAAGCGGACAACCCATCAGCTTTCTGTGGCACTCCCATTGCAGCAGAAAGCCACACAAACCTTCAGTAGTGCCCCAAGTTGCTATGGACCACACCCTCAAGGCTTCTTGTGAGATCACCTAGTACAGCATCAGCATCCTCATGGGTCCCCAACAACTCAACCAGCGCCACCTGAGAGGAGCACCCAACTTGCCCTACAAATAACAGAATCCTGATTTACTCGGGAAAGAGTGAAGCCGCAAGAGGAGAAAGTGGTAGGCCAATTCCATAGTGAAATTAACTGCAAGCATTTCAAAGAAACAGGCCTACAAGTCTTGCAGAGGGAGCCAGTGTTCTTCGACTCTGGAAAATGGCACCTGGCTCCTCTAAAACAACATAATGCAAACAGCAATCAACCCCAATGACCTCAATGGGAAAAAAAAAAAGGAGAAACAAAACACAATGGCAGAAAATATCTTGAACCTAATGACATATATGGAAGTAGCAGATCTACCACAGAAAGAAATTTTCAGAACGATGCTTAGAGTTATACAGGGTATGAGGAAAACAATACAGAAAAAGGATGAAATGATAGAGGAGATAAACCAAACGGAAATACAAGAGCTTAGGGAAGAGATAACAAAAACCAGTAGACAACTCACGGACTATTGGTATTTGCTGATGATATGATTTTATTTATGGAAAATCCCAAAAACTCCACAAAGGGAGTACTGGGAGCAATAGAGACTATGGCAGAGTGGCAGAATACAAGATCAACAAACAAAAGTCTATCGGACTGATATACACAGCAGATAAGACCTCAGAAAAGGAGATAGAAAAGGTGGTACCCTTCACAATAGTCCAGCACAAAATGAAATATCTAGGGATATTCCTGACAAAATGAACAAAAGATTTATATGGGGAAAACTACAGAACTATCACAAGAAACCAAGAGTGGCCTCAACAAAATGGAGGAATCTCCCATGCTCATGGATTGGAAGACTCAATATAGTAAAGATGTCAGTTCTGCCCAAGACACTATTTAAGTTTAATGCAATCCTGATACAGTTATCCTCATTTTTCTTCAAAGAAATGGAAAAAAATGATTACCAACTTCATACAGAGAGGGAGAAAGCCCCGAATTAGCAGAGAACTCCTCAAGAAGAAGGACAGAGTGGGAGGACTTGCTACATAGTCACAGTGGTCAAAACCACATGGTACTGGTATAATGACAGATACTCAGACCAATGGAAAAAAACTGAAAACCCAGAAATAAAATTGTCAGCATACAGGCAACTGATCTTTGATAAGGGCTCCAAAAATATCAAATGGGAAGCAGATAGCCTCTTCAACAAGTGGTGCTGTAAGAAATGGATATCTGCCTGAAGAAAAAAAATGAAGCAAGACTCTTATCTCATTCCCTGCACAAGTGGCAGGGGCTTCTCTGGCTCCAGAGATCTGCAATGTCTTTTCAGACTCAGTGTGATGTTTACACAATCTGGTGTCAATTTGGGTCTTGAGAGAATTAAGAGTGAAAGCGTGGCGTCTAGTCTGTCAATTGGATCATAGCCAATGAGGCCTTTGTGTGGGCATGGCCTTCTCCTGAGAATTCTGAGAATTCCTGAATTCCCTCCTTGTAGGCGGAAGATCTTTCCCTCTCAGCTCACTCCCTGGGAGACATCGCAGCTCACAAGACACATGGAACTGTGCTGGTGCTTTGAGCTGGAGGAGCCACGTGGACCTACCTTGATTGTACTACAAGAGCCAGAGAAGCCAGAGAAGCCATGTAGTGCTGAGATGCTTACAACACCACTGGGTCCACAAGCCTTCCAACCCACTGGTCCATGATCCTCCTGCATTCGGCACCAGTGCAGGTATTTTGTGAGAATGAAGAGGATGTTAAAGGTTGGCATTGGACATAGAGGCTAATATTGAACTTATGGACTTGATCTGGACTGGGCTGGGACGTTTTCTCAGTATTCAGCTGTTCTTGTATATGAACCTCTTTCCTATATACATATGAGTATCTCTATGAATTTGTTTCTCTTGTCTACCTGGACTAACACAAGTAGGATACCAGGATGATGTTTTTATCGACTATGCCAAGGCATTTGGCTACCATAAAAGATTCTAGATAAACTTTACAAAAATGAGAGTTCCAGAACACATCAAGGTGCTCGTGAGGAACTTGCACATGGATCAAAAGGCAGTTGTGTAGACAGAACAAGGGAATATTGTGTGGTTTAAAATAAAAAAGGTGTGCACCAGGGTTGTATCCTCACATACTTATTCAATCTCTTTGCTGAGCACATCACCAGCGAAGCTGGGCTCCATGAAGGAGAATGTGGCATCAGAATTGGAGGCAAGCTTATTAACAACGCATGGTGTGTCGGTGACACCACTTTGCTTGCTGAATATGAGGAGGACTTGAAGCAATTGTTGATAAAGATCAAGGTGTGCGGTCTTCAGTCTGGATGGTGACTCAATGTAAAGAAGACCCAAACCCTCACAACTGGACCAATAGGTAACGTCAGGACAAATGGAGCAAAGGTTGCAGTTGTCAAGGGTTTCATCTCACTTGGATCCATAATCAACGTTCATGGAAGCAACAACCGAGCGATCAAAAGATGAGTCTCATTAGGTAAATCTGCTGCACAAAATCTCTTCAGAGAATTGAAAAGCTAGGATGTAAAGTTGAGGACTAAGGGGTGCCTGACCCAAGTCATTAGCGTTTTAATTGTCTCACGTGCATGTGAAAGGTTGACATTGGATAAAGAAGATTGAAGAAAAATTATTGCATCTGAATTGTAGTGCGGGTGAGGAGTATTGAGAGGACCAGGCACTGCCAAAAGGACAAATCTCTCTGTCTTAGAAGAAGCCCACCTGCATGCTCCTTGGAAGCAAAGAGACCAAGACTTCACCTTCACAGTCCCTGGAGAAGGTCACCGTGTTTGGTGAAGCAGAGGGGCAGTGGAGAAGAGGAAGGTGCTCCCAGAGATGGGTGGACACCGTAGCTTCCTCAAGGGGCTCAGGCATAGGAACAAGTGTGTGGATGGCACAGAATCGGCAGTGCTTCATTCTGTGATGGCCGTGCGACAGAACCAACTCCGAGGCACTAACAACGCCAAGCAACAACAGCTGTCCACTCGTGATGGAGGGCCATGGATCTAGAGACGATCCGGGCTACGTGCTTGAGAACTTTCCCCAGCCCCGTTGTGCCGTGAGGGACAGAGAGCGGGCAAATGGGCAGCTCTAACACAGGGAGAGATTTAGCCAAAGGCAGGAGCAGGGGAGGAGAGGGAACCCAAGGGAGGATGTTGGTGGCAGGCATGAAGGAGTGAGAATCAGAGTGGGGGTTGACAATGCTGAGTCCTGGTGAAACCCACAGGAAGCAAGCCCATTGTGGTGTGTTTCACAGAGTGAGGGACACGGTATGAGCTTCCCGATCCTGGAGGACAGCGTGGGGGTCTTGGGCAGAGTCCAAGGAGGCGAAGGGTCCCTGGTGCTGACAGGCAAGGCTGTGCTGAGTCACGCACAAGATGCATTTTCTCACCTTGCAGTCTCATTGGTCTAGAACCGCCTGTGAGAGCTGCTCAGTATCCGCTCTGTGACTCGCCTTTCCCTAAACCAGCACCACTTGCCATTGGCTTGATTCCGCTTCCGTGTGTGTGTGTGTGTGTGTGTGTGTGTGTGTGTGTGAGAGAGAGAGAGAGAGAGAGAGAGAGAGAGAGAGAGGTGCATTCTGTAGGGTTTCTGTTTCCATCACAAGCAGATCACCAGCCTCTTCTCTGGAGCCCCCACCAACCTTCCCTTAGTTGCCCAGAGCTTCACTGTTTGCTTCAGCAGGGCCTCCTCCCCCCTCATTTACCAAGTTACAAAAATTTACTAATTAGGTCTTTAGTGCCATCTTGTTAGAAACCTCCAAGAAAATGCACAGACTGAAGCGCAAGAGAAGAAAGCTGAGGCAGAGGTCCAAGTAAAGGCCCCAGGTGCCCCCACAGAAGCCACAGCTGCAGGGATACGGAGTGCCTGCAGCCGGGACGCTGGGAGAAGCCGTTGACTGCATGCTGCCCACCCACTGTCTGGTCTGGAACATTCAATCTCCTCAAGCACCTCAGACCCGCCTTGCTCACACCTAAGCAGTCCGTCTTTGAGCCTCAGACCTCAGACCCACTGGACTAATTCTGTCTTCAGTTGTGGCTCCATGGAATGTACACAATGAATCATCTCTTCTGTTGTCTTAGCTGAAACCCCCCCCCCCCAAAATTTACTAATCCATATTTCTCAAAGCCACTGGACCAGAATGGACCAGGGAGTGGACAGAGCTCCCACAGCCGACATGGACAGTCCTATGCAACCTCTGTGGGAAGCAATAGGGCACGATCTCCAACGACAGTTGGGAAGAGAAGTTTCTATGATCCCATGGCCCCTCTGGGTGTGTCCCCAAAAGAGGTGAGGGCCATGACAGGGACAGATCCATGCGTTCCGTGTCCGTCACAGCTGTGTTCACTGACACAAGAAGTTGGAGACTCTAAATGGCCACCAGGAGAAGACTAGATAAAGAAACATGGGTGCATACACACAGCAGAGTAGTATGCACCCCTAAAAATGCCACAAACCCTCGAAACCCCTCAGGCAGTGGAGGGACCTGGAGAACCCTGTGAGTGGATCACTAGGACAAATACAGAATATGTGCAGCCTGATGAGGATGAGAACCAAGACAGAGACTTGCACAGCCCAGGGAGCAGGCCTTGGAGGTTCCCAAGGGAGGGAGGGCCAAGGAAGGCAGGTGAAGCAACAGAGAAGGGTGAGAGGTAGGGGCTTGGGTGACAGGGAGGTCCATGAGTGGGGGAGGAGAGAGATCTGGGGAAGGGGAGGAGCAGAAGCTGAATGCAGAGCTGATGGGCTGAAATGTAAACTCCTCAACCCCACCTTGGGACAAAGACAGGACTTTTGCACAATTATATACTCCAAAATATTAAGCAAACTATCTACCAGCATTTGATATGGAAGTTAAGTTAGCTAGGCTCCCTGAAGCTCCCAGTTATCTGAGGCCTTCGTGTGTCTCACTATAGAGCTGAGTCCCCTGCTGTTAAAATGATGGTTCGCTTGCATTGAAGCCTGTGGGCGGATTCACAGGCTGTTGTTAATGATCTCTAGTCTGTTTATCCACATCCAGGAGTCTGGGGTCTGGTCTTGTCACATGGGACCCCTCCCCCCATGCCTCCCTTTCCTGTAACCTGTACCTATAGCACAACCCCTTCCTGTGACGTATGTCCTTCCCTGTAATTAGGGACCTTATATGATTCCCAAGGGTATATAAGGATTAGACATAGTAAAGAGGCCCTCTCTCTTTCTCCTCCTCTCTCTCTCCTGCCTCTCTCACCCACTCCCCAGTCATCAGCGCTGGAAGCTCTCAGCCGCTCTCCCTCATGTAATCCCTTCTCCCACGCACTGTCTCTCCACGTGGACGGCCCCATCGCAGAGGTGAGCATGCTATCATGATGTAGTATGTGTCTGATTCCTATTATTTCTGCCTCATGCTCTCTATAACTTGGCTATAATAATAAATAATAATTATTGCTGTACAACTGCACCGACCGAACCCATGATGTCTGTATCAGAAGCTGGCCTTCCTCTGATACCCTTCCCCCGCCCCAATTCACAAAAATAAGTCACCATGATGTCCTCGGAAAAAGTGAGCAGGACACTGTGGCAGGCACAAGGCAGTGCCTCGGGCAGCCTCTGCTCACCCACAGACCCCAGCACCTCACTGCCACAGTGAGATCTTCCCGGGAGCTCAGCTCCCCCAGGGCTGGCCCTGTGGTCATTGGTATTCCAAAGAGGTACGTGGTGATTATATTTCCACCACCATTAAAAAAAAAAAAAGCCATTGACATCAGAAGAGAAACATTCTAATTATGAGGAGCGTTTTATATGCCGTGTCTAATTAGGAGTCCGGCGAAGAGTGGCCCTGGGTGATTACTTCGAGATCGGAGGGCGATATTGAGAGTCGTTCCACTCAGGAAATCTGGGGAGGTGCGGGCGGACCACACAGTGGCAACTGCCTCGAGCCTTTCCACCCTGCCGGCAACTTCCAGAAGCTTCCTCGCTCAGGTCAGACTTTACAGACTGCTCTGCTCCAGCGGGATGGGACAGCCAGCTCTTTCTGGTGTCAGAAGCTCTGGAAATTTCAAGGGCAGCAGTTCACCGGAGCTTCTTCACGCTCAGGTTTAGCTGCAGGAAGCGCTTCCTTGGGGGACAGAAAGAGTACATGGGAGGCTACTGGACCCCTCCGCTGGTCCCTGTCTCTGGTGGTCATGTACTTGGTGTCAGTTTAATCATTGGGAGTGTAGGGGTGAAGTCTCGCCTGTCAATCTGGAGATAGCCAATTGTAAGGTGACCAGACGTCCCACTTTTTAACATTTGCCCCGCGTCCTGCGGTGTTTTAAAATTAAAATAACTATATTACAATACTATTTTTGCATTCTATGAAAATTTTTGTTGCTCCATATAGACCACATTTTTAATCAAGAACCAACCTACCCTCCTCCTCCTTCCTACCCCCCCACCCCAGTCAATGGTGTCCCACTTAAAATCTGGTCACTTTACCAATGAGACCTCTGTGTGGGCATGACTTTGTCTGAGAATTCTGGGAAATCTCTTGATATTTCCCCCGTGGAGGTGAGAGATTATAGACTCAGTCTCTTGGAGTCGGTCTACCGACAAGACAAGATGGTAGCATGCTGGAATCTGAAGGAGCTGGAGGAGAAGCCACATAGGCTTCCCTGATGGAACGAGACTTCTGGGGCTGGAAAAGCCACAGAGAGACCCCTACCAATGCTGAGATCCTTCTACTGCCAATGGATACTGTTGATGGATGCTGAGCCCTGGCAATGAGGAGACATGGGGAGACTCCTGCCAGCACTAGGATGTTTCTACTACCACTAGGTACACAAGACTCTGCATCTTCTGGCCTGTGATTGTCCTGGTGTCATTGCACATGCTTTGTGAGTCGGAAGGAGACTTTATAGACTGGTTCCGGACATATGGGCTAATATCAGACTTATGACCTTGAACTGGACTGGGTTGGGATGCTTTCTCAATGTTCCATTCCTCTTGTATATAAACTTTTCCCTTATATCCATATGTGTGTTTATGAATTTGTTTCTCCAGTCTACCCGGACTAACACACCGACCTTCCTGCTCCAGGCAGCCTGGTGGGGAGGCAGAGGCCCTTGAAATAGGCTGTTGAACCTTCTGAAAGGTGTCAGTCATGCCAAGAGGAGGCATTCACTCCCTCACTCGACAAATACGTATTCCTAACCCTGGTGTCAGAGTCGTTACCAATTGGACTGTTAACTGCAAGCTCAGGAATTAGAAAGAGGAGGCTTTCTTCTCCCATAGAGAGGAGTGGTCTCAGAAACCCATAGGGTCATTCTGAGCTGGAATCAAGTGGATAGCAGTGAACTTAAGACTTGAGTTAACGCTATGGGTTCATCATTGGCATTCTAACCACCAGGACAGAGTTCAAACCCAGCTGTTCCCGGGGGTGGGGAGCTGGAGCTGGCTGCTGGGAGGGCGAGGGGGGGGATGCTCCATCTCAGGGAGTCCCTGCAGTGCGGCAGGGAGTCCGGCTGAACTGCAGTGCTTTGGTTGGGGTGAATGGAACAGACGGAAGGCCTGCGTGGTCAGGCAGCAAATGTGCTCGGCTGCTAACCAAAAGGTCAGAGGTTCAAGTCCACCGAGAAGCGCCTGGGAAGAAAAGCCTGTGGACTCCTCTGAGGAAGCCGTCCTCCAACAACCCCGTATTGCAGTGCACAGGCTTGCCTCACCCCAGGATCGACATGACCGCACCTGGATTTCAGGAGGCAAATTGGTTGGCAGGGGCTGTGCACCACGGGATGAAAAGATGTCATCGCTGAAAACCACTAAGACGCATTTCAGGAGCTAGATGCACATGATAGTTTGTTTGGGGCCGTCGCACCTCTGTTCCAACGTATAGCACAGAACAAAGCCTGGCCCGATCTCACACCATCCTCGCAACAGGCCTTAGGTGTGACCCCACTGCGGCAGCCGCTGTGCCCATTGTGCTTGACTGGGGCCTGGCTCTTGCCCACAGCTCCTCTGCTTGACCAAGCTTGATGTCCTTCTCCGGGGCCTGGTCTCTACGGACAGCATGCCAAAAATACTGGACAGGAAGCCTCTCCATCCTTGCCTCTAAGGAGCATTCTGGCCGTACAACTTCCGAGATCTGTCTGTTCTTTCAGCCGTCTATGGCGCTCTCCAGATGCTTTGCCAGCACCGTCAATCAAGCGCATCAATTCTTCTTCAGTCTCTCTTACTCAGCGTGAAACGTTCACATGTCTAATTGCCGAGTGAAAGTGCCATGGCTTGGGTCAAGTGCACCTTAGTCCACAAAGTGACCTCCTCGCACCTCAACACACCTTAAAGAGGTCATGCGCAACAGATTGACGCATGCAATGCATCCTTTGATCTCTGGACTGCTGCCTTCCATGGGCATTGATTGTGGAGACCGTAGGATGAAATCCCATGGGGAGAACGAGCTGCCACGGAGACTTTCAGTGGAGAGGAGAAAGGGCACAAAGTCCTTCCTGAGACAGACAAATTCAGGGTGCTCAAGGAGAAGCCAGTGCAGCTGCAGAGAAAGTGGGGAAGACAGAGTGTGAGCTGAGACAGGCTGAGGGAGAGCTCTGGAGAGGAAGGTGGGATGACACAGAGGGCCCTATGGCCCCAGAAGACGTCTTGAGCAGCTCAGGAAGAGAAGCACTGTGCTGTGGTTTGCATGCCTGCCACAAGCTTGGAGTCCCCCCCCCCCCACACAATGTGTCAGCCTCCTTCTGGGGGTGCTGGAAATTTCTGAGGAGAACATGGACCTGTTCAATTCCTGGTCTCAGGGAGCTTCGAGTGTCCTGTGGATGGAAGAGGGCCAGGGGAAGTAGGAGAGAAAGTGACAAGCCAGCAGATAAGGGGGGGCTACAGGGAAGGGGTGAGTCGCCAGGGAGCAGTAAAGCACTATCTTCCTCTGGCTCCTTTGAGGCTTCCTCACACCACCCCCACTACCATGACCCAGTGCTGTCTCTCAATTCAGACTAGACAGTAACATAATCACAAGTATAGATAAGACATGGGAGCTCATGACACACAGAATTCTGGAACAGAAATGGAAATAGTGATACCAGAAGGGTGGGGGAAGAGAAGGAAAGGAAGGGAGAAAGGGGGAACCAATCACGATGACCAACACGTAACTCTCTCTACAGGGGGAAGAACAACAGAAAACATGGGGGAAGGGAGACAGCAGTCAGTGTGAGAGATGAAAATAATAACAATGTACAGTCTCTCAGGGGGTTATGAGCAGGGGGAGGGAGGAAGGAAAAAAAGAGGAGCTGATTCCAAGGGCTCAATAGAAAATAAATGTCTAGAAAAGAATGAAGGCAGCATATGTACAAACATGCCTGACTCAATCAATGTATGGATTGTGATAAGAGTTGTAGCCCCCAATAAAATGATTTTTAAAAAGAAGAAGTGTCATGCAGGACAAGAAGGCAGATAAGGGATAGAGGGAAGGGCAGGAAGGCCTCTGTGACAAGGGGACATTTGGACACTGTCCCAATTGAGGCGAGGGGCAGTCCATCCTGCACTGGGAAGACATCCCCTGTGGAAACCACAGCTCTTGTGCTTGCAGAAGAGGAGGCAGGGCTGAGCGGGGAGGAGTCCTGAGGGTTTCACTGTCACCTGCACTCTGATAAGGGCATAACCATGAAGGGGCTTCATGCTGTCTTAATAGGGCAGCAGGTTGCACGAAGCCTGCCTAACACGAAACCAGAATTTGAGAGGCCCTCTCAGGATGGTCGGTGGCAACACCCACAAAGCAGGGACTGAGAAAATCAGCCTATGGCTGAAGAGGGTTTCTTGCTGGCACCTGAATCGTGGTGCATAAGGGACTTGGGAGCCTGGGACTGCCCAGCTGGGTTCAAAGTGCCAGAAGTCCACCTCAGTGGTGAGTGACTGGAGCTCTATGCACAGAAAGGAGGAGACATCTTCCTGAAACTACACGTGTCTGGCCTGCGTGAGGTCTCCTCCAGCTCGGGAAGGCCTATCAGACACCCACCATCTTAGCCTGCTGGGATCTGCAATGCTCAGGTTTTATGTGAACTTGGAAAGGCAGGAGTCTCTGTGGTTTGTCAGTTAAGATAGAGTATGTCCCCATGAACATGACATGGACATGAACCATGATATGTTGTTGTTGTTGTTGTTGTTGTTATTGGGTACCTGGGGGTCACCAACAGTCTGCCATTTTTCTTCCCACCTTGAATCCATTTGCATCTGCTTTCTCTCTTCTGCCTGTCAGTCTCCAGTTGGTCAGCACCCTTGGCCACCTGTGTCAAGAGACATCTTCAGCCTCATATCTGCTCCACAGATTTGTAATTGCCCACTGTTGCAATTGTGCTGACCACTTTCTTGATATACATTTCTATCTATGAGGGAACACCCCCTCAAAAACTGGAACTTTTCCCCAAAAGCTATGTCTTTATTTAGTTTTATTTTTACCGAACAGCCTTATCACCTTCAAAGAACTCTCTGTGACACTTAGTTCCTTGGTCAAATCTATGATTCCATTCTTGGAAATATTTTTCAAACTCATCTGTTTGGATCACTGACAACAACTCCCTCATTTGTGTTTTTGTTTTCCTTCACCTCTTCTACGTCATCAAATCACTGTCTCTGGTGTCCCTGTTCATTCATGGAAACAAAATGAAGTCGCAAGGAGTGAGGTCAGGGGAGTAAGTTGTGAGAGGCATGAAATGCATGCTGTCTTTTGCCCAAAACTGGCACATTGAGATGACTGCGTGAATGGGTGCATTGTTGTGATGGCAAAGCCAGTCCACCATCTGCCATGAATACGGCCTTCTTGTCTCCCACTGTTGCACAATCTTTTCAGAAACTCTAAATAGAGAGCTTGATTAACAGTCTGACCTGGTGGAACAAACTCCAAATGCACTGCATGTTGACATTTTCTTCCATGGAGAAAGTTGACAGGCGTCCAGAATGTGGTTTGTGATATTTCACCTTTTTTTGAAATGAGAAAACCACTCGGACACTTTAGTTTTTCCATAGCGCTGTCCTGGTAAGCTGTGTTCAACATCACAACAGTTTCTGCAGCATTTTTGCCAAGCAGGAAACCAAATTTCACAGCCACACGCTGTTCTCTTAAATCAGCCATCACAAAAACAGAGGTTCAAGCAAAACTGTGTTTATGAAAAAAATTCACTGTGACCAGAGACGACCTTTCCAGGTGATGCCACTGGGTGCACTAACTCAGAGTGAGTGGCTCAATGCTCACTTAGTGGGAAAAATTCGCACAACAAATTCATACAATTCTCCCAGCAGAGCTTTTGTTCTGGTGTGTTTTTTGGAGAGGTACCCCCTTATATACATAAGAATCGCTGGTTTTGTTTCTCTAGAGAGTCCAGTCTAAAACAGAATCCTAAACTGTTTTGAGAATCTGGAAAGGTATGGATCCACTTTCCATAAGAAAGCATCTGCGGGCTGAGCCCCGGTGGCATAGTGGTTGTGCGCGGGACTGCGGCCCACTGGGATGGAGGTTCGATTCCAGCTCCACGGAGCAAAGGCTGGGCCTCCTACTCCCACCACGGAGGGCAGTGATGCCAAAAAAAAAAAAAGAAAGAAAGCATCTGCACAGAGAATTCTGTACATAACTCCATGGGTTTTGAGCACCCCTGTTTGAAAGGGCAAAGAATGAAGGTGAGTTAGTCTGGGTAGACTAGAGAAACAAAATCATAGACATGCATATAGATATAAGGGTACGGTTTATATATAAGAGGAATAGGATATTAAGAAAACAACCCAGCCCAGTCCAGTTCAAAGTCATAAGTCCAATATTAGCCCATATGCCCGATACCAGTCTATAATGTCTCCTTTCGACTCACGAAGTCACAGGCCAGTGTGTGTAGAGTCCCGGCACTGGCAGGGGTCTCCCCATGGCTCCTTGTTTCCAGGGCTCAGGGTCCATCAACAGCATCCACTGGTGGTAGAAGCAACTCAGCACTGGCAGGGGTCTCCACATGGCTTCTCCAGCTTCAGAGGTCTGGTCCCATCAAGGTAAGGCTATGTGACTTATCCTCCGGCTCCTCCAGCTCCTCAGACACTGCCATCTTGTCTTGTCTGCAGTTTGTTGTCTCTGAGACTAACTCCCAACAACTGGGGAGATGGCTTCTCATCTCCACCAAGGAAATATCGCGAGATTTCCCAGAAGTCTCAGGAGAAAGTCATGCTCACACAGAGGCCTCACTGGCTACTCAATGGCTATCTCCAGATTAACAGGCTAGACTCCACCCCTAGACTCGCAATCATGAAATTAACATAAGCACATGACCACCACAGAAGGCAAAGCTTATTTCCATTTCAGAGTAGAAGACAGAAGGTTAGGACTTTCTCCATTGTCCTGCTGGTGATGAGCCCTGTGTTGAGTGAACTCTGGCTGCCCAGAGAGAGGTGCCCAGAAGCCCGCTGGTCAGCATGCAGAGGCCACGGCTGTGGGGCAAGGTTGAGGTGCCCACAGGCAGTCCTTTCCCCCTGAAGTCCTGCATCTCTCTCATGAAACACCTGCATCTCCCTCGTGAGGAGAAGGAATAGTAAGTTCACAGATGGCTAACTGGGTGCCTGCCCTTCAGCTGAGGCAGGAGTTTGGCCATGAAAGGCCTGTGCCACATCCTAAACTCCTCACCTGCTCCTATCTGAGCTTCCTAGGAGCCAAGCAGACATCTTCCAGCCCACCCTCTGTCAATCCATCCCCTTCTTCTAGAACAGTCATCTCTGGCCTCTCCCCTTCCCCCACCCTCTCGGTCTAATCATATTGACTACATGCATACTACAGGCTTGGCCAATTGAACTTACAGGTTCAGGGATGCTCATGAAAGGGGACCTAGTTAAAAGTCCCCAAACCTGAGACTTTCAAATAAGAAAAAGCAAACAAACACTAAATAGCAGGTGTTTTTAACCTGGAGCTGCTAGTGACAATCTTTGCACGAAGGGGAGAGAGGCCGCCTAGGTGTCGGTGGGGCCAGCACAGAGAAAGGTAGACCCCTGATGCCATCATCTGGACACCTGGATCCAGCTGTGCCTGAAGCTGTCTGTCCAAGTGAAAGACAGATACCCTGTTCAAAACCAAAACCAGGAAGAGACGAGCCAGCCAGGGTGCAGTGTGGCACTGATGAAACACATGCCATTCCTCTAGTTCTTCAATGATTCCTCCCCACCACTATCATGACTCCTGTTCTGCTTCTCAAAACCGGCTAGACCAGAGCATGTACTCCAGTACAGATAAGAGCTCTAGACACAGGGAATCCAGGACAGATAAACTCCTCAGGAATAATAATGAGAGGAGAGATACGGGGAGGGTAGGAGGAAGTATGGAGGGAAGGGGCAGGAAGAGAAAGAGAGAACCAATTTTAATGACCAACGTATAACACCACCACCATCACTCCCCTCCCTCCACCGCCAGAGGGATAAACAGCAGAAACATAGATGAAGGGAGACAAGGGACAGTGTAAGATATGAAAATAATCATAATTTATCAAGGGTTCACGAAGGTGGGAGAAAAAGAGAAGCTGATACCAAGGGTTCACGTAGAAAGAAAGTGTTTTAAAAATGATGATGGCAACATATGTACAAATGTGCTTGATACAACTGATGTATGGATTGTTATAGGAGCTGCAAGAGCCCCCACTAAAATGATTTATTGGGGGGAGGGGAAGAAATCAAAACTGAAAAGCATGTTGAAGGAATAATAGCTAAACTTCATACGTGGGCTGACACAGCGCAGCACGGTATAAGAAGCTGCTGCATGTGGCACCCAGGGGAAGCAGGGGGCTTTTCTCTGGCAAGCACAGGTGAGGTGAGCAGTTTTACTTCAAAGGCAGGCGCAGGGAAAGGAAAGAGAATTTACAAGGAGTTGTCAAACCACAGCCTCGCTTAGCATCAATTCTTAGGCTGGCATTAATTCCTTGTGTACTGGTACAACTTGACAGAGGCAGTATTGCGGAAGTGCACCGTGGACACCTCTGGATGTGCAACCTGGGAATCATGTGATGGTGGCTGCTGCTGCTGCGTCGGTGCCCTCGGGTCTGCTCTGACATGCAGCAAGCATAGGGCGGCTGGACAATAGTGCCACCGACCTGCTGCGGTTATGGTAGAGTCCGTAGTGGCAGCCTCTGCATCCTTCTGCCAAACAGGAAGTCCGTTTCCAGGGACTGGTCTCTCCTGGCATGTCCAAAGCACATGGGACAAAGCCCCACCATTCCTGCCTTCTAAGGAGCATTCTGACGGCACTTCCTCCAGGACAGACTCGTCTGTTCCTCCGGCAGTCCACAGCACGGTCCTTTCAATGAGCTCCCACAGCAGCAGATCCCACGGCAGGGGCCTTCCGAACTCATTGTCCAGCTTTCACACACCGACGTGGGGCCTGGGAGGGAGTACCCGGGCTTGAGCCAGGTGCACTGAGTCCTCAAAGCGACGTTCTTGCTTGTCCACGCTTTGAAGCAGGTTGTCCCAGGGCCATTGGACCGGGAGCTCTTGACTTCTATGGTCGTGGACCGTGAAGTCAAGCAAAATGAAATCCGCCACCCCCTCAATCTTGTCTCCAGCTATCCTGTGCCCACAAGCTCACAGCCATCAAGCCGATGCTGACTCCTAGCGAGCCTGTGGGACAGGGGAGCGCCAGGGGAGCGCTGCCTCTGGGCATTCTGAGACCGTTCTTTTCAGTAGAAAGCCCCAGAAGTAGAAAGAGACGGGTGATTTCCAACTGCTGGCCTTGCACCTAAGCAACCCAACATATCAGAAGAGGCCAGCTTCTGATACATACGTCGGGGGTTCACGAGGCAGTCATACAGTGATAATTATCATTTATTGTAATAATGATGTGGAAGACATGAGAGAGAGAGAAACAATAAGCGTTAGGCATAAGCACATCAGGGTAACATGCTCACCTCTGCCCTGCTTGGTGGTCCACACGGAAGAGAGTGGAAGAAGGGATTCCATGATAAGGGAGAGGGGCCGAGAGCATCTGGCGCTCAGAGGCAGGAGAGAGAGCAGGCAGGAGAGCGAATATTAATTTCCCCATCTAAATAACCTTGTGGGAGGCACATGAGTCCTATCGTCACAGGTCAGGACATGTAGCAAGAGAGGGCTGTCCTAAGGGCTGTATGGTGACAATGGCTTAGGGATGCCTACGAGACTAAGGGGAGGGGGATGTGATAAGGGAAGACTTCAGACTCCTGGGGGTAGATGAACAGGTCTGTCTTGTCGTTGTCATTGACAACGACACTTGAAGCGAACCATCATCCTCAAGAGCAAGGGAAGCAGCTTTACCGTGAGTCACGCAAAGGCCTCAGACAACTGCGAGCTTCAGGGAGAATAGCTTCAGGGAGAATGCCGGGAAATAGCTTGCTTAATATTTTGGAATATGTAACTGTGGGTAAGTCCTGTCTCCATCCCACACCAACGTGTTCCCACTACTCCAGAGGATGGGAAATTGTAGCTCAAGTTCATTCTGGTGGAAGCCCTTGAAATATCAATGCTACACGTAAGGTGAAGAGAAGTGATGGTTGAATCAACTCTGGACGTTCCATCACCTCTGAAGGCCCTGGCATACAAACGTCTCCCACCGAGCCAGGAGGAAAGGGAGGAGAGCTCAGGCAATTTGCTAGTGAAGGCAACCAGTGTATCTTCACAAGCTACCACCAGAATCTTTGTGTTATAGACAGGGAAGACTTACAGCTGCCATCTGCTTTTATGTCTAGCCTCGATCTACAAAGAAAAGTTCGCAGAAATAGTATGGAGAAAAAAACCCAACACTTGAAAATGTAAGCGGAGAGGAAAGATGAAGATGTGTGTGTGTCCATATAGACACATATGTCTGTCTTGGCTCCAGAGTCAATTATAGTTTCTAACTTTGTTTAACAGTATCATTTCTATGTCCTAACCTTCTGCCGATGGAGATGTCTTTTCTGAGGCCAGCTGGATAAACATGCTTAAACTAAGCAATTCTTTAGCTAAGTTGACAAGGCCTGACTCTTGTTTTCTTCATTAACGGAACAATATGCTTTGACCAAAAAAGAAGAAGAAATAATGAATTTTTTTTTTAGAAAGGTAGATAAGAAAATCGTAGCTTAATTTGAAATGGAGTGCTTATGTAGGTCTGAAGTCACCCTCAGGCTTGCCAGCCCCTGTTTTTTTCCTGAGGGCTCCCCTCCACACAGCCATCCCCACCCCCACCCCACCCCCGTAGGTGTGGCAGGACATTGGCTGCCCTTGGTCCATGCTGGTTTGAAGTGGGGCCCATCACCTGCAAACCAAGGCCTCAAAGTAGTAGCACAGATGCTGTGAAAGCTCCCCCGGGGCGGGACCAAGGACATTCCCTGCTGGACAGAATGAAGCAAAAGATTTATTTGGTTGGGGACCACACATCTTCTCGACACCCACAATAGGTGAACAGCAATGGGAACTGAAGAGCGGGAAGGCCACCCTCCACGATGAGGCATTCCACCATCCTGTCACACGGCTTTGGGGAGAGCCAAGCCTCCAACTGGCTGTAAGGAGGAGCTGCCTGCTTGGGCGGTATCTTCCCCTGCTGTGTCTCGCAGGGCCCAGTCACAGCTCCAGCAGGGGCATGGCCAAGCAGAAGGTGGGGCAGGCCAGGCCAGGCATCCAGGCAGAGCTAGGGAAGGTCATACTAATTAGAGGGGGCCCCTGAGAAGGGACCATTGCCCAAGAGTATCTGTCCCTGTCCTTTCTCATCAGAGGACGGGGTCAGGGGTGGGGGTCTTACCTTCCTGACAACTAGGGAAGGTGAGCCTCTGGCAGCCTGAGGCTGGAGACCAGCACCCCCTCTGCAAGGATAGGACCCCTGGGGTGACCATGGTCTGCCCAAGATTCAGGGGTTCTTGGTGCTACAACCCGAAGTTCTGGTCCAATTGGGATGAACTGGTCCACCTGGCTCCTTGTGTAAGTAAGCCCCTTGCGGAAACCAGCAAAGCACCAAGAGGGGAGAGTCCTCCCTACTGTCACCCAGGCAGGCCGTCTGTGTGAGTCCGGATAGACTAGAGAAACAAATTCATAAACAGGCATATGTATATAAGGGATTGGTTTATATACGAGAGCAATTGAACATAGAGAAAAACAATCCAGTCCAAGGTCCTAAGTCCAATATTAGCCCCTATGTCCAATACCAGTCTATAAAGTCTTCTTCAGACTCACGAACACATGCAGTGACGCTGGATGCAAGATGATCACAATCCAGGTGGGTTGAATGCCTTTGGATCCAGTGGCGTAAACATCTCAGCGTTTGCAAGGGTTTCCAAGTGGCTCCTCAGGCTTCAGAGGTCTGCTTCCATCAGGGAAGGTCCACGTGGCTTCTCCTCCAGGATGTCTCACAGGGAGTCAGCCTCGTGTCTTGTCAGTAGAGCATCTCCAAGAGAGTGTTGTCAGTAGAAAGTCTCCAAGAAAGTGAACCGAGAGAGACAGTGTCTCTGCCTGCAAGAAGCAATTGCCACATTCCCAGAATTCTCAGGAGAAGGCCACGCCCACACAGGGGTCTCATTGGCTACCTCCAGCCCCACACTTTTTAAGCCCCAAATGGACACCAGATTAGGTGACTGCCACAATGTCCATGCTTGCTCTCCTAAAGGACCTTGGCTGCCACCACTGACCACGCAGGCCACCAGGCAGGGTCGCAGCGGGCTGCAGGGTGGCCCTGGTGTTGGCGGCCCTTGGGATGATTTTGCTAACAATAACCAATTGTCATCGACACCGTGGCAGCGGCGCGGCATGAGCAGGGCAGGATGTGCTCCGTTAGCTTCTCAGGGCCATGAACTTGCTTCTGCGGCAGCTCTCAAAACGGTAAAACTGCAAACTGGCAAATGTTGTTGTCAGCAGCCGGTTTTGGATTGCACCCCCAGGGTCTCCTCTCTACAAATAAAAGGAGGCTGGGAAGCCGGGAGTTCGGCTGTAGAGTCACCTCAAATGAAGCTGCACCCAGGGACCTGTCAGGCCCACGGTGTCCTCTCAGTGGTGAGGAGAGGTGGAGCGGAGGTCTCTGTGCTTCCGGTAGCTCCTAATCGGGACCGGGCCCGCCCTCTCCCATTGGCCCAGAATGAATCATGTGCCCACCTCTAAACCAATCACAGAGGCCAGAATAACGGCGCTAGCTGATTGGCCCAGGTCTCAGGACCCTCCAACCTGGTACCCACGCGCATACCTGGGAAGAGGGGTGGTGCTGGGGACCAGTGGTCATAAGGAACGCTGGCCAGCCTAGCAGTGGGTGACCGCAGATGTCAAACAGTCACATACTGTACAACTGGAGAAAGAAGCTCACTTGACGTCAGTCACCCCTCCTCTGAAGGGCTCCCCACAGATCAAGCCCCAAGAAGACTTTGCTGAAGGCCCACCCGGGTCACAGAAATGACATCCACTTTCCCTGCTGGTTTTCCAGTGTCCTGCAGTCCGGCCCAGCCCGAGACTTTTACTTGCAGGTATCAGAACTCTGAAAAGGGTCCTTAGGAAAGACACATCATGCTCCCATCTGTAAAGTGGCGGTGACTTCATGCCTATAAAATCGAGAATGACACTACAGGTCCTTTCCAGTGTGTGGGACCAGCATCTATGATCATTCTGCTCAGCACATTGTTTTCTACTCATCAGGACAGGCTCTTGTTCCTTACACACATCCACATCGAAGCCAGCCAGCAGGGAAGTGCTCCGTGGAAATCCTGGGCAATTTAACCTAGCCTTGAATGTGAATTTCAGATAACTCACAAAAAAAGGTTTCTGGTATCAGACCAGAAAAATGCTGTATTGGCACATAGGAAGTTACTGTGTTAGGGTTCTCTAGAGAAACAAGACCGTGAATACATATATATGTATATATGTGTGTGTGTATTTGCATTTATACAGCATGAAGGAATATACCAGCTATTAGTCCACACAGAGGTATAGAGGGTTCAGTTCAACTCACTTCCATGGAACAGTTAGTATACTGGAAGTTCTTCAACTCCCAAGGGCTGGGTCCAAGGTCAAGGAAGCAGACAGACGAGTCTTCCCTTGGGCAATACAGGCAGTCTGCCTACAGGCAGCAAATATCAGGGCGAGTCACCAACAGTCAGCTGCTCAGGAGCTTAGCACAGCAGGTCCTGATGGGCTAGCGAAATCAAGTAATTCAAGACAACAGGATCCACACGCCTCAAGCTCAAGCGGTGTGTACACCAGCAGCATGGCAAAGCAGGTCTCAAAGGAACTTCAAGCTCACAGGTTGGCTGTCCCACAGGTAGTGTCGCTCGTGAGTTGAGGCAGACAACTAGCTAAAGCAGCTGCATTCGGGTCTGGTCATCAGAGAGCAAGAGAGAGGCTTCGCTGAGCCATTTATCTCTTCGCCTTCCAATCAAACTGCAACCTTATTAATTCCATGTGCTCTTATTGGCCAGGTTGGCACAATATACCTACCTACCACAGCCACCGTGCATCAAGTCCTGCTGGACGGCAAGCAACTGACAACAACACTTCATGTGACATGTGACATCACTCAGAAAAATTTTTATTTATTTGAAATTCAAATTTAACAGGGTGGCCAGTGGCAGACTTATTTGTGACTCTTGTCTGGAATGCCATCAAAGCCACCAAGAAGGGAGGGGGGTTGGCCTAGGGGATAATGAAGGGAGAGGCCCCTAGGGAGTGACAGCCCAGCCAGGGGATGAAGAGTGAAGGGGAGGGGGGGGCGATGAGCAGCTCCTTGGGACCCATGGAGGGTGGGAACATACTTAGTTCTTAGAACTGGCCAGTGTGGGTCAGCTTTCTCCAGGTTAGGGTGCATGGGATCACACACACACACACACACACACACACACACACACACACTGCTTCCTAGTCAAGGATGTTGTTGATGGCGGGTGTCCTGGAGCACTTTCAACTGCACATGAACTGCCTCGTAAGGTTTCCTTGGATGTCATCTTGACAGAAGCAGGTCACCAGGTCTCTGTCTCCTGCGGAAATGTCAAGCTAACCTTTCTGTAAGCAGACCATATGATGGCGGCTCATTTCATGCTCATAGTCCCTGTGCCATGCCCTGCTGTGAATGGAGGTCGGCTAGGACTTGGCTGTGTGTCCTCTGCTTGTCTGTTCACGCTCATTCAGCCTCTGGGGCCACATCACTGCCACCCACCTCTCCCAAACAAATCATATGGTCAAGCCTGACAGTTGGGGGGGGGGGCCGCAAAGGGGACACCTCCCAAGGGAGGCACTGTGAATCTGAAGAGCTGGGAGGGGCAGCACCAGGTCCTCCAGGGAGGTGTGATGGTTAATGCTCTGTGTACACTTGGCTGGCATAGACATGGAAAGACACACAAGTGGTTAAGTCTGTTGGCACACCTCTCTCCATCATGTGGCTGGGCCAGAACAGGTCCAGACGTCTGACCTAAATGCCCAGAGCCTTTGCATGACCTATGTCCAGCCTGGGAGACCTCACTCCTTCCCACAAAGCCTCCTGTGGACTCTTTCAAACTGAGGTGTCGGGGCTGAGCCTGGGGCCTCCTTTCTCAGCAGGGCAGAATTTATACAAGCCAGAAGGATCTTTGGACTATTCTTTGCTCTAAAAGTA
This sequence comes from Nesogale talazaci, assembly GCA_004026705.1. Taxonomy (NCBI): domain Eukaryota; kingdom Metazoa; phylum Chordata; class Mammalia; order Afrosoricida; family Tenrecidae; genus Nesogale; species Nesogale talazaci. The sequence goes on along the minus strand of PVJH01023066.1, from coordinate 1,206 downwards.
GTCACCACCCTCCTCTTATGACTTTTGCCTCCTGGGGAGAATTGCATTACTTTGGTATGCGGTTATTTCAAGGTTGAATTCTTGCGATGAAATTTATCTTTAGAACCTTGAGTCACAGATCAATTCGGGCAGGAATGGCTGATGAGCCCAGGAGACTGACAGCGGAGGGCCGGCGCTGCTTCCTTGAGCCGCAGCCAGGTCCAAGGTCCCTCCACCCCAGTCACAGGACAGGCCACCCTGGGGACTTTCGTACACACACCAGAGCCATCCTCCTTCCCCGCCCCACTCCTCGCTGGGGCTCCATGGGAGCATGCTGCTGCAGTTCACTGCCACCAAGATTCACAGCCATGGGGCAGCTGGACTCCGTACTACAGGCATGCTGGGTGTGGTTGGACTTGACATCCATGGGCGGGTGGGGTTTTACCCTCCCAAGGTCTGTTAGTCTCCTTGCGATCGTTAGCTGTCGGGCTGCTTGCTGCCCCGTGGGCACCCCAAGTCCCACTGGGCTGAGAAATCTTCCTGCATTTGTTCCCCGGGGTGCTGGAACAAAGACCATAAATGAGCCCAGGCCAGGCTGTGGTGGGGGAGAGCCACAGGCAGGCTCACTGGGCATTTCCAGGAGCTGTGGCCTATCTCAGGCCACCACCTGGGCAGGGGACCCAGCTCCGGTTGGCCTGTAGGTCCGGGACCTCTTAGTCCCTGGTGTGTCTGCGAGGGGCTGGACCCCAAAGGGATAGGTTCTCCAGGGGTGGGGTGGACCACCAGGCATCTCTGAGAGTGAGAGAGGACACTCACTCCCCAACCTTCAATTAGCAGCAGGGACCATGAATAAATAAAGTGACCAGATTTTAAGCAGGACACCCTTGATGTTGGGTGGGTGGCTGGGGGGTGTTCTTGATTAAAACTTTGGTCTACATGGAGCAACAAAAAGGCTCATAGAATGCAAGAGTAGTATTGTAATATATTTATTTAATTTTAAAACACCGCAGAACATTGTTACATTGTTAAAAAGTGCGACGTCTGGTCACCTTAGCCATGAACCATCTCTCTGCACCATCCAGGGACCCCCTCTTGCAGGAAGGGCCTTACTGCATTCTCTACCTGTCCCCCTCCCACTTGAGGGAAGCGTCCCACCCAGGGAGACCCTCAGGGCTGGCCATGCAGACTCTCAGGCCACTCTCCAGGGGCTGGAGCACTTTGTGTCTT